>WFMF01000248.1:0-254361 GCA_011033025.1 Beroe forskalii
GGGTTCAAATCTGTCCCCCTTTTAAAATTTCCCCAAATTTTAAATAGGCCCATTTGCACATGAAATTGATCGGGTTTATATTTCAGCAATTTCCGGACGTTTTGTTGAAATTAGGGATTTAAAAAAATATATTTACAGTTTTCCCTTTGGGGTTTATTTGAAATGGTTCAAATACGATAATGCGTGAAATTGATCTGGTTTATTTCAGCACGTGATTTCCCTGGACGATTTTAAAATTAAAAAAAACCTTGTTTGTGTTAGAATAACGTAGTTTCGGACTTCGTAAGGGGTGATTACGTGGGTTAGACTTGCGTTTGGCAAGTAACGGGGGTTTTTGGACTCGTAGGCAAGTTCTTGGGGTTCAAACTGCGTTTGGGCAAGTTACATGGGTTCAAACATAAATCTGTCAAGATATCACCACCAAAACCGTTGGACGGTTGGTCTAGTAACCCCCGCGGGTTTGGATGTGACAACGGAACCTGAAAGAGACAAAATGGGCTGATCACATCCAAACCAGCGGGGGTTACTAGACCAACCGTCAACGGTTTTAGTGGTTTATATATATAGTCCAACGCATTTTTTGCACTGACCCCGGAAATCGAAAATAACAAGCTGATTTCATGGATCAGTTCATATTGAGTCCCATGAGGTCACAGAAAAAGTTTGCCAAAATCTGAGTGGGGCAAATATGATTTTTCGATTTTTTCCCTCAGGCGCCTAAGCGCGTATGTTCAAAATAGGATATCTCAGCTTCTGGATAGGATACAGAGCTCATGAATACCTCAAAATGACCGCAATGGTCGAATTATGTTGTTGGGCGGATGAGGTTTCCAAGACTTTCAGACCCTTACTTTTCGAGATATTATCAGAAAAACCTATACATAGTAGCTTATTTGAGCACTCATGGGTAATACATGTATAATTCCAACAAATTTCGACATTATGCAAAAATTGAAAATATTAAGCTGATTATGCATGGATGAGATGTAAAGTGGATCAGTTGATGTCCACAAAATAGTCTTAATCTAAGTTCTGGAAAGTTGAATCCTGATTTCATGCCATTTCCCTCAAGTTAAAGTCCACATTATCGGAAGTATGATTATGTTTTGTAGGTTTTGGAATTTGTATTGACTTCATTGTGAGCATTCTGCTTAGATGAGTTTAAATCATTCCAATGACTATTCCTACCAGGCTTGAATTGTTAGTAAGATATGCTCAAAAAATTAGTTGAAGGGCTAAAAATCTACAACTGCTTTGAGTACTCCAGTGCTAATTATATGATACCAGCAAAGGCTAAATTGAATTGAATTTTGGCTCACATTCGATCAGCGGCAACAAAGTGTTACAATTTGAGAGGCATATGTTATAGAACTGCCCATCAAAGCAATAGATATCAGTTCAAATGCAAAGAAGACATCCAAAAATCCAAATTATTGGAGCATTGGAGTGACTTTTGACTCGAAACTGGATAGTAGATACATTTCTATGATGTTATTGTTTATAGCCTTAGAGTAAGAATCACAGTTCTAGATAAGAGTTCAAATTAAACCACATCCCAAAACACACATGATTAAACACTCAAGACCCACAGAGATGTGATCAATATGTTCAGCTATTCTTATTTCTTCAGTGAAGATAATAGACATACTCACCGAAGCATGGGTCTTGGGACCCATTCGTTTACAAACTTGATGTCATGTTGATTATCCAGGATATGAATCATTTCTATGATGTTATTGTTTTATGTAAAGTGGTCCTTTTTTGAATGGAATGTATTCTTTTCGATGAACAATTGTGGTTTCAAAACCTCACTAAGTTACTTTCAAGATATTTAGGAGTCTTGAGTTGGCCATGGTGGTATTTGGGATTCTAGTTGTCAGTGCTCAAATTTCAGAAGTCAACTGGTATTATAATAGAGTCACAAGTCCTCAGTAGCAATCTTTAATATTTCTATGGAGTATGGAACTGTAGAAAATCTCATCACATACAAAGCTCAAGCAGAGATGGGGATTGAAATTTTCCATAGAATGTCTAATTTCTTGAGCTCAAAATTGAAGAATCATACATGATACATATTCAATCAATCTGCAATATTGTGTTCCAATCGTCACCATTATGTTGCTAAATCAGAGAGTCCTCCTCAAGCATGTTAACCTCAAATCAAGAATTTCACTCTGAATCTTTCCATTGTCATCATTCAGTTTCCAAAAGGATGTCTAATAGTTTAAGTAATGGTCTTGGAAGCACTCCAAGATGGTAAGAATTGGATAGGTTTAGGATAGGTATATCCCTTGAACCTAATTGCAAAATCTAACTACCAAGGGGGTTTCACTCCAAAGTAACCATGTGTTGTTGCATCATGGGTTTTATGGGAAGTTCTATTACATCTGCCTCTTGAATTGCATCAATCTGTCGCCACTGGTCGAATGTGAGCCAAAATTCAATTCAATACAGCCTTTGCTGGTATTTTAGAAGCTTACCTCAGATACCAATCATATAATTAGCACTGGCATACTCAAGCAGTTGTAGATTTTTAGCCCGTCAATTATTTCCTGAGAGTTAAGAGCATATCTTCACTAACAATTCAAACCTGGCAGGAATAGCCACCGGAATGATTCAAACTCATTCAAGCAGAATGCTCACAATGAAGTCAATACTAATTCCAAAACCTACAAACACAATCATAATTTCCGATAATGTGGACTCCCAACTTGAGGGAAATGGCATAGAATCAGGACTCAATCCTCTCAGAACTCAGATCAAGACTACTCTGTGACATCAACTGATCCACTCACATCTCATCCATGCATAATCAGCTCAATATTTTCAATTTTTGGTGGCTAATGTCGAAATTTGTTGGAATTATACACATATTACCCGTGTATGCTCAAATAAGCCACTCGCGTATAGGCCCCTCGATAACATCTCGAAAAGTAAGGGTCTGAGAGTCTCGGAAACCTCATCCGCCCAACACAATTCGACCATTGCGGTCATTTTGAGGTATTCATGGAGCTCTGTATCTCATTCAGAAGCTGAGATATCCTATTTTGAACATACGCGCCTAGGCGCCTGAGGGAAAATCGAAAAAAATCATATTTGCCCCACTCAGATTTTGGTAAACTTTTTTCTGTGACCTCATGGGACTCAATATGAACTGATCTATGTGAAATCAGCTTGTTATTTTCGATTTCGGGGGTCAGCCCATTTTTATGCAAAAATGCGTTGGACTAATACTAATATATAATATCATGATAATTGGGACCCAATTTAAAACGATGAGATCTCAAGAACGGGAAACGGTAGAGCCATGATCGAGGTCAGGTTTTGTTGATCTAAGATGGGAAAATGTTATAGGCTATAAGAGAAGTTCTGGTGACGTCATTATCACGTCACTATGACGTCATCAACAGCGAAATTTTATTGCTTTTTAGCGAAAACAGGCCATTTTGGCGCATTTTCACCAAGAAGGAAAGGAGATACCTTATTACAGGAAATATCGCCTTCAGAAAAATGAGCCTACATGTCATTAAGCTACATGAAATTAAGCCCTTTTTGAGGCCCTTGGGCTTACATGTAAGCCTAATTTGATGCATTCTTAAATACATGCAGCCAAATTATCATTGTGAAATAGAAATTTCATGAGATTGAAATTTCAGCCCTTGTATTCAAATAATTAAAACTTTATTATATGTTACGAATTAGGAATTTTTGGCTTTATTCCTCATTTGACACTTTGATAGTTTGAATTACTATCCAATTACCACTGAACACAATTAATTTCAATTAGGGAATTTTCAGAGACGATAATTACTATGACAAAATAACCTAAGTATAGAATAAGTCATCACAGCATCATGAGAATCTTATCACTTTATCAGGTGCATCAAATTGATGATAGAATGTATTTCCACAAAACACCACATAATAGTTGATAATCATAACGGCCTTGGAAACATTACATGCTATGTAAATTCAGCTAGATGAAGATTTGAAGGTATAATGGAGGGTCAAGGAGTGAGATCCAGGATGTGTTTCTGGCAACACCAGTGGCTTTCCATCCGGCATCAATTCAAAGCTTATTAATCATGCAATACTGTATCAATACTGATTGAAAAAAATCGATGTTTTCGAACTTATTAAGTTCAAATTTGCTTGAAAAAATAGTCCTCATGAAATTAAGAATACATGTCATTAAGGTGCATGAAATTAAGCCCTTTTTGAGACCTTAGGGCTTAATTATATGTAAACTTAATTTCCTGTAATAAGGTAGCTCCTTGATTTTTTTGGTTAGGAGTTAGCAAATTTAAAGAGCTTTCAGAAAATCATACGGATCATTGGGCTATCTCTATTTTTCATCGAGATATACGCGATTTTCTAAGGTACGGTGAAAAATCGATTTCCAAATTATAGGACAAAAAGACAAAACTTAAACGAGTGAGATGTCAAGAACTGCAACTTATAGAACGCTATTTTGCGCTACTTTTTGCGCTATTTTGCGCTACTTTGAACATCTCTAACTCAAAGAAATTTTATCGGATTATGTTTCACTTCGATATGCTTCTTTTAAACCTTGAGATTTAGCGATAAAACGAGTTTCAGGGCAATCGGTCGAAGATTGTTGTCGTGGGAGGCTTCTAAAAATTGAACTGCAAATTGATTGAAATTATGTTTATGACAAAAATTTGTACTGTAGTCCTATTCTGTGATACGATGGTGAACTGATTATGGTTTCTCCATGTCTCGCAGTGAATAGGGATGGGAAATATACGATGGACTAGTGAAGCACGTGAGTTCACACGGACGTTTTGTAGAAATTAGGGGATTTGAAGAAATTGATATTTACACGGGATTTTCGACTTGATTACGTTGAAATGAGTTTAAATACGGCTAATCACTAATGTACGTGGAATTAGATCTGGTTGCTATATTTTAGCACGTGAGTTCACACGGACGATTTGTAGAAATTAAGAAATATATCAATTCTAGTAATTCCAAGTTAGAATAACGTAGTTTTGGACTTCGTCAGAGTAAGTTACGTGGATTAGACTTGAGTGTGGGCTAGTAACGTGGGTTCGGACTACGTGAGGGCAAGTTACGTGGGTCCAAACTGCCTTTGGGCAAGTAACATGGGTTCAAACTACATACATCTGTCAAGATATCACCACCAAAACCGTTGGACGGTTGGTCTAGTAGCCCCCCGCGGGTTTGGATGTGACAACGGAACCTGAAAAGGTCCAAAATGGACTGACCACATCCAAACCAGCGGGGGGTTACTAGACCAACCGTCCAACGGTTTTGGTGGTTATATACTTATAACGTGATATAGACGTGATATAGACGTGATATAGACGTGATAATTTTAGGACCCAATTTTCGACGGGGTAAACTCAAAAACCATAAAAAATACAGACATGATCGAGGGCGGGTTTTTTTCAGCTAAGATGGGAAAATGTTATAGGCTATGTTTGAAGTATCGCGGATCGATTTTCTTGCTGTTATGACGTCATCAAAATCGATAAAATCACGATTTTTAGCGAAAAACGTAATTTTGGACCACTTTGAAGCACTGTATCTGAAAATTTTTCTACCGTGTCATAATTTCCCGACTTATGTAGCATCTAGACCTCGAGATTTAGCCACAAAACAAGTTTCATGGTGATTGGTGAAAAAATGAGGTCGTGGGAGGCCTCCAAAAATCGAGGATCCTTACTAGGCCAAAATATGGTGACTTTGAGCATCTATATCTCAGCTCACGAACATTGCTCCATCTTTTCCAGACGTATCAATGTTCTTTCTCAATCAAATATCAAGGGTAAAAAGTTTCAAGTCGTCCCGATTTAAGGGAAAGGTGTGGTGGCCCCTCAAAAACGTAAATTTGAGCCGCGCGAAAAAGTCGAAAATTTGGCTAAGTCCAATTTCAGGCCGAATTCCATAAGTGCAGGGCTGTTGTGCTACATGATAGTGACTGAATCAACATTTTGTTTTACTTGGTACTTGAATAGAACAAGAAATGGCCCATGGAAATGAAGTGCACGTGAGTTCACGTCGACGTTTTGTAGAAATTAGGGAAATTACTGTTTCAACGATTTTATTAAATGATTTATAATTTGAACGCCTAATAACGTATGTTTAGATCATAATAACCTCTTACAATTAAAAAGCGGCGCCCCTGTGACTCTGTGAGGGGGTTGCTATGACAGCCGCTTGCGGTTTTGTCTGTTATATAATATAGAGTTACACAACGAATAAGTGTGAAGTAACATGATTTATGCCACGAGCGAAGCGAGTTGCATAAATCGCATTATTCACCGAAGCCGAAGGCTGAGTTGAATAATGGTTTGTTTACAACGAGGGCGTAGCCCGAGTTGAAAACAAGCTGTTACTTCATACTTATGAGTTGTGTAACGATATTATTCACCAAGTGTACAAAAGTACGAAGCTTTGAGCTTTTAAAAGGCTGAGGTTTTTAGCATTCTGCACAGTTCACAGCAAAAAAAGGACGTTCTGTAGTATCACTTTTTTTGATGTAGAGCAATTATCTACTGATCAGTCAAGGTAGCAGTGTGCCAGCTCTCCCGGCAAAAAAGGACGTTCTGTCGTATCACTTATTTGGCCAAAGTGTTGAATAACATCATAAAAATGGCGAATAACACGGTGTAAGAGTTGAATAACATGGTAAAAGTGTGCAATAATACCAAAAGGGTGGAGTAATACGACAAAAAACTCAGAATAACACGTTTATATTCAACCGCAATAACCCCACCACATGGTGAATTCCCTCCCTGGCCAGGGAGGTAACCCCCCGCGGAATTAAAAAAACTGGCCAGGGGTATAAGTTAGAGATTTGAGTGTCACAGGGTGATATAATAATAATATAGATATAATATATAATATCATGATAATTGGGACCCAATTTAAAACGATGAGATCTCAAGAACAGGAAAGGGTAGAGCCATGATCGAGGTCAGGTTTTGTTGATCTAAGATGGGAAAATGTTATAGGCTATAAGAGAAGTTCTGGTGACGTCATTGTCACGTCACTATGACGTCATCAACTTAGCGAAATTTTAGTGCTTTTTTAGCGAAAATAGGCCGTTTTCGAGCGCATTTTTCACCAAGAAGGAAAGGAGATAGCTCTCTGATATTTCGGACTGATTTTTAGCAAATTTAAAGAGCTTTCAGAAAATCATATGGATCATTGGGCTATCTCGATTTTTCATCGAGATATACTCGATTTTCTAAGGTACGGTGAAAAATCGATTTCCAAATTATAGGACAAAACTTAAACGAGTGAGATGTCAAGAACTGCGACTTATCTTGAGCTAAGACCGGTCAAACTATGTTGTACTAAGGTGGAATTGTGTGATAGGCTATATGGGAAGTTGATTTGAGCCTATTTGGGTGCTGTGATGACGTCATCAAAATCGCGTAAAACCACTAAAATAGCGTATTTTGCGATAGAACGCTATTTTGCGCTACTTTGGACATCTCTAACTCAAAGAGTTTTTATCGGATTATGTTTTACTTTAATATGCTGCTTTTAGACCTTGAGATTTAGCTATAAAACGAGTTTCAGGGCGATCGGTCGAAGATTGTTGTCGTGGGAGGCTTCTAAAAATTGAACTGCAAATTGATTGAAATTACGTTTATGATGAAAAATTGTATTGTAGCCCTATTCTGTGATACGATAGTGAACTGTTAATGGTTTCTCCATGTCTCGCGGTGACTAGTGATGGGAAATATTCGATGGAATAGTGAAGCACGTGAGTTCACGCGGAAGTTTTGTAGAAATTAGGGGATTTGAAGAAATTGATATTTACACGGGATTTTCGACTTGATTACGTTGAAATGAGTTTTCTAATACGGCTAATGTACGTGGAATTAGATCTGGTTGCTATATTTTAGCACGTGAGTTCACACGGAAGATTTGTAGAAATTAAGAAATATATCAATTCTAGTAATTCCAAGTTAGAATAACGTAGTTTTGGACTTTGTCAGAGTGAGTTACGTGGGTTAGACTTGCGTGTGGGCTAGTAACGTGGGTTCGGACTACGTGAGGGCAAGTTACGTGGGTCCAAACTGCCTTTGGGCAAGTAACATGGGTTCAAACTACATACATCTGTCAAGATATCACCACCAAAACCGTTGGACGGTTGGTCTAGTAACCCCCCGCGGGTTTGGATGTGACAACGGAACCTGAAAAGAGACAAAATGGGCTGATCACATCCAAACCAGCGGGGGGTTACTAGACCAACCGTCCAACGGTTTTGGTGGTGATACTTACAAGAAAAAGATGGGAATATTTATATACTTACTTATATATAATATACTTACTTATAGCTGATAATTTAGGACCAAATTTGAATTGCTGAGATCTCGAGAACCAAATGGTAGAGCCTTGATCGAGGGCGCGTTTTTTTCAGCAAAGATGGGAAAATGTAATAGGCTATATAGGAAGTTTCGCGGATCGATTTTTTGGTGTTATGACGTCATCAAAATCGATGAAATCGCGATTTTTAGCGAAAAACGTAATTTTGGACCACTTTGAAGCACTGTATCTGAAAAGTTTTCTACCGCGTCATGATTTCCCGACTTATGTAGCATCTAGACCTCGAGATTTGGCCATAAAAGAAGTTTCATGGTGATTGGTTTAAAAATGAGGTCATGGGAGGCCTCCAAAAATCGAGGATCCTTACTACGCCAAAATATGGTGACTTTGAGCATCTATATCTCAGCTCACGATCATTGCTCCATCTTTTACAGACGTATCAATGTTCTTTCTCTATCAAATATCAAGGGTAAAAAGTTTCAAGTCCACCCGATTGAAGGGAAAGGTGTGGTGGCCCCTCAAAAACGTAAATTTGAGTCGCGCAAAAAAGTCGAAAATTTGGCTAAGTCCAATTTCAGGCCGAGTTCCAAAAGTGCAGGGCTGTTGTGCTATACGATAGTGACTGAATCAACATTTTGATTTACTTGGTGCATGAATAGAACAAGAAATGGCCCATGGAAATGAAGTGCACGTGAGTTCACGTGGACGTTTTGTAGAAATTAGGCAAATTTGAAATTTGAGTCTTAAGACCAAATCTTCGACTTGATTTGATTGAAACAAGTCACAATGCAATAGACAAACATGATTCCAGGTCCATATGACAAATTTGCACGTGAGTTCACGTGGAAGTTTTGTAGAAATTAGGGAAATTACTATTTCAACGATTTTAACAATTAATGATTTCTATTTCGAATGCTTAATAACGTATGTTTAGATCATAATTACCTCTTACAATTAAAAAACGGCGCCCCTGTGACTCTGTGAGGGGGTTGCTATGACGACCGCTTGCGGTTTTGTCTGAGGTATATAATAATTCCCTCCCTGGCCAGGGAGGTAACCCCCCGCGGAATAAAAAAAACTGGCCAGGGGTATAAGTTAGAGATTTGAGTGTCACAGGGTGATATAATAATAATATAGATATAATATATAATATCATGATAATTGGGACCCAATTTAAAACGATGAGATCTCAAGAACAGGAAAGGGTAGAGCCATGATCGAGGTCAGGTTTTGTTGATCTAAGATGGGAAAATGTTATAGGCTATAAGAGAAGTTCTGGTGACGTCATTGTCACGTCACTATGACGTCATCAACTTAGCGAAATTTTAGTGCTTTTTTAGCGAAAATAGGCCGTTTTCGAGCGCATTTTTCACCAAGAAGGAAAGGAGATAGCTCTCTGATATTTCGGACTGATTTTTAGCAAATTTAAAGAGCTTTCAGAAAATCATATGGATCATTGGGCTATCTCGATTTTTCATCGAGATATACTCGATTTTCTAAGGTACGGTGAAAAATCGATTTCCAAATTATAGGACAAAACTTAAACGAGTGAGATGTCAAGAACTGCGACTTATCTTGAGCTAAGACCGGTCAAACTATGTTGTACTAAGGTGGAATTGTGTGATAGGCTATATGGGAAGTTGATTTGAGCCTATTTGGGTGCTGTGATGACGTCATCAAAATCGCGTAAAACCACTAAAATAGCGTATTTTGCGATAGAACGCTATTTTGCGCTACTTTGGACATCTCTAACTCAAAGAGTTTTTATCGGATTATGTTTTACTTTGATATGCTGCATTTAAACCTTGAGATTTAGCTATAAAACGAGTTTCGGGGCGATCGGTCGAAGATTGTTGTCGTGGGAGGCTTCTAAAAATTGAACTGCAAATTGATTGAAATTACGTTTATGATGAAAAATTGTATTGTGGCCCTATTCTGTGATACGATAGTGAACTGTTAATGGTTTCTCCATGTCTCGCAGTGACTAGTGATGGGAAATATACGATTGAATAGTGAAGCACGTGAGTTCACGCGGACGTTTTGTAGAAATTAGGGGATTTGAAGAAATTGATATTTACACGGGATTTTCGACTTGATTACGTTGAAATGAGTTTTAATAGGCTAATGTACGTGGAATTAGATCTGGTTGCTATATTTTAGCACGTGAGTTCACACGGACGATTTGTAGAAATTAAGAAATATATCAATTCAGTAATTCCAAGTTAGAATAACGTAGTTTTGGACTTCGTCAGAGTGAGTTATGTGGGTTAGACTTGCGTTTGGGCTAGTAAGGTGGGTTCGGACTACGTGAGGGCAAGTTACGTGGGTCCAAACTGCCTTTGGGCAAGTAACATGGGTTCAAACTACATACATCTGTCAAGATATCACCACCAAAACCGTTGGACGGTTGGTCTAGTAACCCCCCGCGGGTTTGGATGTGACAACGGAACCTGAAAAGAGACAAAATGGGCTGATCACATCCAAACCAGCGGGGGGTTACTAGACCAACCGTCCAACGGTTTTGGTGGTGATACTTACAAGAAAAAGATGGGAATATTTATATACTTACTTATATATAATATACTTACTTATAGCTGATAATTTAGGACCAAATTTGAATCGCTGAGATCTCGAGAACCACAAATGGTAGAGCCTTGATCGAGGGCGCGTTTTTTTCAGCAAAGATGGGAGAATGTAATAGGCTATATAGGAAGTTTTGTGGATCGATTTTTTTGCTGTTATGACGTCATCAAAATCGATAAAATCACGATTTTTAGCGAAAAACGTAATTTTGGACCACTTTGAAGCACTGTATCTGAAAAGTTTTCTACCGCGTCATGATTTCCCGACTTATGTAGCATCTAGACCTCGAGATTTAGCCACAAAAGAAGTTTCATGGTGATTGGTGAAAAAATGAGGTCGTGGGAGGCCTCCAAAAATCGAGGATCCTTAGTAAGCCAAAATATGGCGACTTTGAGCATCTATATCTCAGCTCACGAACATTGCTCCATCTTTTCCAGGCGTATCAACGTTCTTTCTCAATCAAATATCAAGGGTAAACAGTTTCAAGTCGTCCCGATTTAACGTAAAGGTGTGGTGGCCCCTCAAAAACGTAAATTTGAGCCGCGCGAAAAAGTCGAAAATTCGGCTAAGTCCAATTTCAGGCCGAATTCCATAAGTGCAGGGCTGTTGTGCTATACGATAGTGACTGAGTCAACATTTTGATTTACTTGGTACTCGAATAGAACAAGAAATGGCCCATGGAAATGAAGTGCACGTGAGTTCACGTGGACGTTTTGTAGAAATTAGGCAAATTTGAAATTTGAGTCTTAAGACCAAATCTTCGACTTGATTTGATTGAAACAAGTCACAATGCAATAGACAAACATGATTCCAGGTCCATATGACAAATTTGCACGTGAGTTCACGTGGAAGTTTTGTAGAAATTAGGGAAATTACTATTTCAACGATTTTAACAATTAATGATTTCTATTTCGAATGCTTAATAACGTATGTTTAGATCATAATAACCTCTTACAATTAAAAAACGGCGCCCCTGTGACTCTGTGAGGGGGTTGCTATGACGACCGGTTGCGGTTTTGTCTGTGGTATAATATAATTCCCTCCCTGGCCAGGGAGGTAACCCCCCGCGGAATAAAAAAAACTGGCCAGGGGTATAAGTTAGAGATTTGAGTGTCACAGGGTGATATAATAATAATATAGATATAATATATAATATCATGATAATTGGGACCCAATTTAAAACGATGAGATCTCAAGAACAGGAAAGGGTAGAGCCATGATCGAGGTCAGGTTTTGTTGATCTAAGATGGGAAAATGTTATAGGCTATAAGAGAAGTTCTGGTGACGTCATTGTCACGTCACTATGACGTCATCAACTTAGCGAAATTTTAGTGCTTTTTTAGCGAAAATAGGCCGTTTTCGAGCGCATTTTTCACCAAGAAGGAAAGGAGATAGCTCTCTGATATTTCGGAACTGATTTTTAGCAAATTTAAAGAGCTTTCAGAAAATCATATGGATCATTGGGCTATCTCGATTTTTCATCGAGATATACTCGATTTTCTAAGGTACGGTGAAAAATCGATTTCCAAATTATAGGACAAAAGTTAAACGAGTGAGATGTCAAGAACTGCGACTTATCTTGAGTTGAGACTGGTCAAAGTATGCTGTACTAAGGTGGAATTGTGTGATAGGCTGTATGGAAAGTTGGTTTGAGCCTATTTGGGTGCTGTGATGACGTCATCAAAATCGCGTAAAACCACTAAAATAGCGTATTTTGCGATAGAACGCTATTTTGCGCTACTTTGGACATCTCCAACTCAAAGAGTTTTTATCGGATTATGTTTTACTTTGATATGCTGCATTTAAACCTTGAGATTTAGCTATAAAACGAGTTTCGGGGCGATCGGTCGAAGATTGTTGTCGTGGGAGGCTTCTAAAAATTGAACTGCAAATTGATTGAAATTACGTTTATGATGAAAAATTGTATTGTGGCCCTATTCTGTGATACGATAGTGAACTGTTAATGGTTTCTCCATGTCTCGCAGTGACTAGTGATGGGAAATATACGATTGAATAGTGAAGCACGTGAGTTCACGCGGACGTTTTGTAGAAATTAGGGGATTTGAAGAAATTGATATTTACACGGGATTTTCGACTTGATTACGTTGAAATGAGTTTAGATACGGCAAATGAACGTGGAATTAGATCTGGTTGCTATTATTCAGCACGTGAGTTCACACGGACGTTTTGTAGAAATTAGGGAATTTGAAGAAATTGATATTTACACGGGATTTTCGACTTGATTACGTTGAAATGAGTTTAAATACGGCTTATGTACGTGGAATTAGATCTGGTTGCTATATTTTAGCACGTGAGTTCACACGGACGATTTGTAGAAATTAAGAAATATATCAATTCAGTAATTCCAAGTTAGAATAACGTAGTTTTGGACTTCGTCAGAGTGAGTTACGTGGGTTAGACTTGCGTGTGGGCTAGTAACGTGGGTTCGGACTATGTGAGGGCAAGTTACGTGGGTCCAAACTGCCTTTGGGCAAGTAAAATGGGTTCAAACTACATACATCTGTCAAGATATCACCACCAAAACCGTTGGACGGTTGGTCTAGTAACCCCCCGCGGGTTTGGATGTGACAACGGAACCTGAAAAGAGACAAAATGGGCTGATCACATCCAAACCAGCGGGGGGTTACTAGACCAACCGTCCAACGGTTTTGGTGGTGTAATAATAATAATATATATCATGATAATTGGGACTCAATTTAAAACGATGAGATGTCAAGAACGAAAAATGGTAGAGCCATGATCGAGGTCAGGTTTTGTTGATCAAAGATGGGAAAATGTTATAGGCCATAAGAGAAGTTCTGGTGACGTCATTTTCACGTCACCATGACGTCATCAACTTAGCAAAATTTTCTTGCTTTTTAGCGAAAATAGGCCATTTTCGAGTGCATTTTTCACCGAGAAGGAATGGAGATAGCTCAGAAAAGTTGAAAAATCGTTAGTTGGAAATTTAAAGAGCTTTCAGAAAATCATACGGATCATTGGGCTATCTCGATTTTTCATCGAGATATACGCGATTTTCTAAGGTACGGTGAAAAATCGATTTCTAAATTGTAGGACAAAACTTAAACGAGTGAGATGTCAAGAACTGCGACTTATCTTGAGCTGAGACCGCTCAAACTATGTTGTACTAAGGTGTAATTGTGTGATAGGCTATATAGCTATATGGGAAGTTGGTTTGAGCCTATTTGGGTGCTGTGATGACGTCATCAAAATCGCGTAAAACCACTAAAATAGCATATTTTGCGATAGAACACTATTTTGCGCTACTCTGGACATCTCTAACTCAAAGAGTTTTTATCGGATTATGTTTTACTTTGATTTGCTGCTTTTAAACCTTGAGATTTAGCTATAAAACGAGTTTCGGGGCAATCGGTCAAAGATTGTTGTCGTGGGAGGCTTCTAAAAATTGAACTGCAAATTGATTGAAATTACGTTTATGATGAAAAATTGTATTGTAGCCCTATTCTGTGATACGATGGTGAACTGATAATGGTTTCTCCATGTCTCGCAGTGAATAGGGATGAGAAATATACGATGGAATGGTGAAGCACGTGAGTTCACACGGACGTTTTGTAGAAATTAGGGGATTTGAAAAAATTGATATTTACACGGGATTTTCGACTTGATTACGTTGAAATGAGTTCAAATACGACTTATGCACATGAAATTAGATCTGGTTGCTAAATTTAAGCACGTGAGTACACACGGACGTTTTGTAGAAATTAGGGATTTTGAAGAAATTGATATTCACACGGGATTTTCGACTTGGTTACATTGAAATGAGTTCAAATACGACTAATGCACGTACTCACGTAAAATTAGATCTGGTTGCTATATTTCAGCACGTGAGTTCACGTGGACGATTTGTAGAAATTAAGAAATATATCAATTCTTGTAATTCCGTGTTAGAATAACGTAGTTTCGGACTTCGTAAGGGTGAGTTACGTGGGTTAGACTTGCGTTTGAGCAAGTAACGTGGGTTTGGACTACGTGAGGGCAAGTTACGTGGGTTCAAACTGCGTTTTGGCAAGTTACATGGGTTCGAACATAAATTGTCAAGATATCACCACCAAAACCGTTGGACGGTTGGTCTAGTAACCCCCCGCGGGTTTGGATGTGACAACGGAACCTGAAAAGAGACAAAATGGGCTGATCACATCCAAACCAGCGGGGGGTTACTAGACCAACCGTCCAACGGTTTTGGTGGTTTTAATATATAATATATATCATGATAATTGGGAGCAAATTTGCGAAGCCGAGATGTCAAGAACGGGAAATGGTAGAGCCATGATCGAGGTCAGGTTTTGTTGATCTAAGATGGGAAAATGTTATAGGCTATAAGAGAAGTTCTGGTGACGTCATTATCACGTGACTATGACGTCATCAACTTAGCGAAATTTTATTGCTTTTTTAGCGAAAACAGGCCATTTTTGAGCGCATTTTTCACCAAGAAGGAAAGGAGATAGCTCCTTGATTTTTTTGGTTAGGAGTTAGCAAATTTAAAGAGCTTTCAGAAAATCATACGGATCATTGGGCTATCTCTATTTTTCATCGAGATATACGCAATTATGCACCTCTTACGGTGGTTTATGCACTTCTCTTTTTTACCCATTACGCACCGTTTTTTGGCACTGTAGTGCCGTTTTTAATTACTTTTTGGCACTGTAGTGCCATTTTTAATTACTTTTCGGCACTGCAGTGCCGGTTTTAATTACTTTTCGGCACTGCAGTGCCGGTTTTAATTACTTTTTGGCACTGTAGTGCCGTTTTTAATTATTTTTTGGCACTGCAGTGCCATTTTTAAAAAGGTACTTTTTGGCACTGTAGTGCGACGAAATACACAGTTTCAAGTACCCAAGTAGAAATAGAAAGAAAAACAGCTACATAATTAGATGAATTTTGGAATAATTTAAATTAAAATGGTAAACAATCACAGACCTCTTCAATGCAAAAGGGCACACGCCCTGTAAAATTACATCATCAACTCATCAAAGTTTCTTCAAACAATAAAATCATGAGTACTATTGAATTTGTGGCCAAAATCTTCCGTAATAATTAAGTCATAACAGTAAACAAATCATAATTAGACTCTAACTTTTGGAAACAGGTAAGATTAACATGCCATTGAAAAATGTGAATGCGCTCATTTGGCAATGTTTATCGTAATATTAACAGTAGAGGAATCGCTCGCTTTAATTGTCTTTCCTGTGGGTTCAGTATTTTCAGTTTCAAAGGACAGCCTCCTCTTCCGATTCGTCTCAGCTTCAGCTGGCCCAGGGATTTCTGTCTTGATCTTTGATGATCGGGGAGTTTCAGGATCTAGGGTAATTAATGAAATTAAATCAATAAACTTAGAATTAACATAATATTATGTGGCTACGAAGAGAATATGAAATGCTAGATGGGCTATTAAATCCAAATAACACAATGTGTTATTTGGATTTAATAACCCATGTCATGGGTACTGACCAATGCTTATGTAAGAACTGAAAAAAATACTGAGCACCGAATTGCCATAGAAGAACGCACAACATTAATAAAAACTATTTAGAGGGCAGAAGTATTCCCGTTATAATATCTCACCTGGATGTTGTGAAGAGTGGGGACTGCAAAATCCGGTGGTGGCTGCTTCTGGCTGTTGTGGAGTGGTACCGCCTGTTTGAGGAGTTTCAAACATGGCACTAGGACTGGGGAAAGATAGTGTCACTGGTATCGTATGTGGTGGCATCTTCTGTTGGGGTGGTATCTTCTGGTGAGGTGGGGTAATGAGGACCTCTTCCGTGACTCCAGCTGTCTGTTGTTCTTGCTTAATATAAAGGCAGTTGGTAATCTGAAAGGATTGAATTGTATACCTTATTTGGTCCGCCGTAATTTGGATACTGGTGGTGCCTATTAATAAAGCTGCCCAGAATCACGGCTGCTAAAATGAAGTCCACAAAAACCAGGGCCGATAAGGTAGAAAATGCTTCACTGCGAGCCCAAACAATTATCAATTGAATGAGTCGAACTAAGACCGAAAAATAATAATAATAATTAGAACAATGATAGTAGTAACGCTTTAGTAGTTGACAAACCTGCTGAACTGCTCTCCCAGTTGAACAATCGTAGTTCACCAAGGACGTGGGGTTCTTATGACCTAACATTGTCATAATGCTCTTGGTTGGAATCCTATTCTGTAGCAGTGTGGTGGCGAGGCACTTTCGGATGGAGGTGTTAGTGATGTGTCTCCCCTCTGTGTCTAACTTGGAGGAAGAAACCATGCGGGGAATCACTTTGCCGACCTCGTTAATCCCCATGCGGCAGTTCCCAAACCACGAGCTGCCTGTAGGAAAGGAAGTACAATTAAGTATTGCGTAGAGTTCTTATTACACCTGTACTCGATCATTTTCTGCCCTTCTGACATTAACAGCAAATGAGTGACAAATGCAGATTAAGTACTGTAAGTGATCAATTCACTTACCTTCATTAAACTGAATCTTTGGGTCCTGGGCTAGGGGCTTGAGAAGTAATGGTGTGTCTGGGTTGATGAAGAGAGGAGAACGCTTCTTAAGGAACTTGGAAAATGTACCAACTGGACACTTTGGGGAGTTGGGCAGCTCTGAGAGTTTAGGTATTCCGTGCCTGAACAATATATAGAAATTTTAGTAGGTAGAGACTGGAGTAAATGAGGATTTTAGAGCGTTAGCATAATACCTGTCAGTTTATAAATGCTAGAAATGGAAGTGAATCTATAAAAACCTCTCAATTACCGTGTTTCTCTCGGATTAGACCCATTCCTTGTCTTCGTAACCCGCTCCTTGTTCAGTGTCAGGAACCTTGTGCCCTCATGCGTGATGATCTTCAGATCTCCGACACAACAGTTATAAAGCTCTGTCCTCCCACGGAAACCTGTCGTATAATGAGAGATAGTTAAAATATCACAAGCAATAGCCTGCATAAGTAGACTATTTGGTCACCTCAAGACATCAGCATATATGCGGTTTATGCTTATATATGGGAAATAAATTGAAGAATGAGAGGAGTTCATTGTGAAAATAATCTCGTAACCCAGAAAAGCTTACCTAAGAACATAGCCACGAGAACCACTGCATTTTGCAACGCCCTTGGGTTGTGTAGTCCGAGCACTTTGTCTTCATAAAGTTGGTCCAGCTCCTGCACAGTTATCTCATCAGCTTTGTTGGGCAGATTTCCCCACCAGCTTTCTTTAGCAGTTTGGATTGAGCCTTTAACACATCAACCACTTTGTCACATTCCTCTTTAGGCAGGCTCCTTTCATTATCCTTCAGGACACGCTTAAAAGAGTTGAACATTCCCCACAAGCTTCCAGGTTGTAGATCAGAACCATCATCTTGGCGTTTTATTCCCGTTAAGAATTCAATCAGCAGTGATGCAAGGTCTTTAGAATCTGTGCTGAACCAATATGTAGTTTTCGAAGCGTCCCATCCTTTTATATCCCTGAGAAACTGCTTGAAGTAGTTGACATGACCATTCTGGAGTTTACAAGTAGCAGGAGATTTAGCTGATTGTACGATTGATGAAGGGGCTCGGGGAGGCTGAAACCTTAGCTTTTGGACGGAGCAACACTCATAGGATCAAGTTTGAAGCTGTCAAGGGAAACTGAGACAGTTACCAAAATGAACTGCAACAAAACAAATTTCATGTGATAGCGAATGATCACACAAATCACGAGTGCAACTATACTCTGTACCACCTACCTGTGGTTTGCAGATTAGAATTTAAAAACTCTGGTAATTCCAGGCCACTCACGGATCCTTCCTAATTCCATAAAAAACGGTGAATCCCGGGGAAAAACGATTTCATGTCCATATTAGGTAAAAATTGAGAACTTTGGCATTGGGTTGGCACACGTGCCAATACACATGACGGTCTCTAGCTATGTCACGTGTTTCTTAACTATGCTCAAAAACCCGAATTGCAAAGGGGTGCGAAAAATGAACACTGGGGTGACAGACCGCAGAAGCTGAAACACAATATACTGTAGGACGCACGTAAAATAGGCAGTTTATGTCATCAACTGATCAAATCGAATCAACGAGATGACGCCACTCTCTGCTACTTGTAATTTGCAACCTACTGAGCGTCACTCTGAAGGATACAGTTGCTGCACTTGATTCCATGAGCTCAAATACGTATAATAATTGCATACAATTACATAATTATACGTAATAATTAATCAATTATACGCAATTCCAAAATATGTGCATGTATACTCGGTGCATAATTCGGTTTTGTAACTCGCAAAAATTGCAAACCTTCCATTAAAACCTCGGCCTTCGGCCTCGGTCTTAATGTGTTATTATGCCCTCGCGCTTCGCGCTCGGTGCATAATATCGCGGTTTGCAACTTTTGCTAGTTACAAAACCTCTCATTTTCTAAGGTACGGTGAAAAATCGATTTCCAAATTATAGGACAGAACTTAAACGAGTAATATAGTAATATGTCAAGAACTGCAACTTATCTTGAGATGAGACCGGTCAAAGTATGTTGTACTAAGGCGGAATTGTCTTATAGGCTATATGGGAAGTTGGTTTGAGCTTATTTGGGTGCTGTGATGACGTCATCAAAATCGCGTAAAACCACTAAAATAGCGTATTTTGCGATAGAACGCTATTTTGCGCTACTTTGAACATTTCTAACTCAAAGAGTTTTCATCGGATTATGTTTTACTTCGATATTTTGCTTTTAGACCTTGAGATTTAGCTATAAAACGAGTCTCAGGGCGATCGGTCGAAGATTGTTGTTGTGGGAGGCTTCTAAAATTGAACTTCAAATTGATTGAAATTATGTTTATGACAGAAAATTGTCCTGTAGTCCTATTCTATGATAGGATGGTGAACTGATAATGGTTTCTCCATGTCTCGGAGTGAATAGGGGTGGGAAATATACGATGGACTAGTGCAGCACGTGAGTTCACGCGGACGTTTTGTAGAAATTAGGGGATTTGATGAAATTGATATTTACACGGGATTTTCGACTTGATTACGTTGAAATGAGTTAAAATACGACTATTGCACGTGAAATTAGATCTGGTTGCTATATTTCAGCAAGTGAGTTCACGTGGACGATTTGTAGAAATTAAGAAATATATCAATTATCAATTCTAATAATTCCTAGTTGGAATAACGTAGTTTTGGACTTCGTCAGGGTGAGTTACGTGGGTTAGACTTGTGCGTGGGCAAGTTACATGGGTTCAAACATAAATCTGTCAAGATATCACCACCAAAACCGTTGGACGGTTGGTCTAGTAACCCCCCGCGGGTTTGGATGTGACAACGGAACCTGAAAAGGTCCAAAATGGACTGACCACATCCAAACCAGCGGGGGGTTACTAGACCAACCGTCCAACGGTTTTGGTGGTTATTATAATAATAAGATAGATCATGATAATTGGGAGCAAATTTAAAACGCTGAGATCTCAAGAACGGGATATGGTAGAGCCATGATCGAGGTCAGGTTTTGTTGATCTAAGATAAGAAAATGTTTTAGGCTATAAGGGAAGTTCTGGTGACGTCATTTTCACGTCACTATGGCGTCATCAACTTAGCGAAATTTTATTGCTTTTTTAGCGAAAATAGGCCATTTTCGAGCGCATTTTTCACCAAGAAGGAATGGAGATAGCTCAGAAATGTTGAAAAATCGTTTGTTGGAAATTTAAAGAGCTTTCAGAAAATCATACGGATCATTAGGCTATTTCGATTTTTCATCGAGATATACGCGATTTTCTAAGGTACATTGAAAAATCGATTTTTAAATTATAGGACAAAACGAGTGAGATGTCAAGAACTGCAACTTATCTCGAGATGAGACCGGTCAAAGTATGTTGTACTAAGGCGTAATTGTGTGATAGGCTATACGGGAAGTTGTTTTGAGCTTATTTGGGTGCTGTGATGACGTCATCAAAATCGCGTAAAACCACTAAAATAACGCATTTTGTGCTAGAACGCTATTTTGCGCCATTTGAACATCTCTAACTCAAAGTGTTTTTATCGAATTATGTTTTACTTTGATAAGCTGCCTTTAAATCTTGAGATTTAGCTATAGAACGAGTTTCAGGGCGATCGGTCGAAGATTGTTGTCGTGGGAGGCTTCTAAAAATTGAACTGCAGATTGATTGAAATTATGTTTATGACAAAAATTTGTACTGTAGTCCTATTCTGTGATACGATGGCCAACTGATCATGGTTTCTCTATGTCTCGCAGTGAATTGGGACGGGAAATATACGATAGACTAGTGAAGCACGTGAGTTCACGCGGACGTTAAATTGTAGAAATTAGGGGATTTGAAGAAATTGATATTTACACGGGATTTTCGACTAGATTTCGTTGAAATGAGTTTAAATACGACTATTGCACGTTAAATTAGATCCAGTTGCTATAACGGGGGTCCGAATAACGGGGGTCCGTATAACGGGGGTCCGAATAACGGGGGTCCGAGTAACGGGGGTCAGAATAACGGGGGTCCGAATAACGGGGGTCCGAATAACGGGGTCCGAGTAAAGGGGGTCAGAATAACGGGGGTCAGAATAACAGGGGCCCGAATAACGGGGGTCCGAATAACGGGGGTCCGAGTAACGGGGGTCAGAATAACGGGGGTCCCAATAACGGGGGTCCCAATAACGGGGGTCCCAATAACGGGGGTCCCAATAACGGGGGTTCGAATAACGGGGGTCCCAATAACGGGGGTCCGAATACATCTGTCAAGATATCACCACCAAAACCGTTGGACGGTTGGTCTAGTAACCCCCCCCCCGCGGGTTTGGATGTGACAACGGAACCTGAAAAGAGACAAAATGGGCTGATCACATCCAAACCAGCGGGGGGTTACTAGACCAACCGTCCAACGGTTTTGGTGGTTAATATATATAGATATAATATATAATATCATGATAATTGGGAGCAAATTTTCGAAGCCGAGATGTCAAGAACAGGAAATGGTAGAGCCTTGATCGAGGTCAGGTTTTGTTGATCTAAGATGGGAAAATGTTATAGGCTATAAGAGAAGTTCTGGTGACGTCATTTTCACGTCACTATGACGTCATCAACTTAGCGAAAATAGGCCATCTTTATGCGCATTTTTCACCAAGAAGGAAAGGAGATAGCTGTCTGATTTTCAGAATGATTTTTAGCAAATTTAAAGAGCTTTCAGAAAATCATATGGATTATTGGGCTATCTCGATTTTTCATCGAGATAAACGCGATTTTCTAAGGTGCGGTGAGCCGCAGAATGGTAGAAATTACGTTTATGACGAAAATTTTTACTGTAGCCCTATTCTGTAATACAATGGTGAACTGATAATTGGTTTCTTCATGTCTAGCAGTGACTAGGCATGGGAAATATACGATGAAATAGTGAATCACGTGAGTTCACGTGGACGGTTTGTAGAAATTAGGGGATTTAAAGAAATTGATATTTATACGCGATTTTCGACTTGATTACGTTGAAATGAGTTTAAATACGACTACTGTATTGCACGTGAAATTAGATCTGGTTGCTATAAGGGGGGTCCGAATAATGGGGGGTCCGAATAGCGGGGGTCCAAATAACGGGGGTCTGAATAACGGGGTTCCGAATAACGGGGGTCCAAATAACGGGGATCCAAATAACGGGGGTCCGAGTAACGGGGGTCCGAATAACGGGGGTCCGAATATCGGGGGTCTGAATAACGGTGGTTTGAATAACGGGGGTCCGAATAACAGGGGTCCGAATAACGGGGGTCCGAGTAATGGGGGTCCGAATAACGGGGGTCCGAATAACGGGGGTCCGAATAACGGGGATCCGAATAACGGGGGTCCGAATAACGGGGGTCCGAATAACGTGGGTCCGAATACATCTGTCAAGATATCACCACCAAAACCGTTGAACGGTTGGTCTAGTAACCCCCGCGGGTTTGGATGTGACAACGGAACCTGAAAAGAGACAAAATGGGCTGATCACATCCAAACCAGCGGGGGGTTATTAGACCAACCGTCCAACGGTTTTGGTGGTGTATAATATCAGGATAATTGGGAGAAAATTTGGAAAGCCGAGATGTCAAGAACGGGAAACGGTAGAGCCATCATCGAGGTCAGGTTTTGTTGGTCTAAGATGGGAAAATGTTATAGGCTATAAGAGAAGTTCTGGTAACGTCATTTTCACGTCACTATGACGTCATCAACTTAGCAAAATTTTCTTGCTTTTTTAGCGAAAATAGGTCGTTTTCGAGCGTATTTTTAATGAGCTTTCAGAAAATCATACGGATCATTGGGCTATCTCGATTTTTCATCGAGATATTCACTATTTTCTAAGGTACGGTGAAAAATCGATGTCGAAATTTTAGGACAAAACTTAAACGAGTGAGATGTAAAGAACTACGACTTATCTTGAGATGAGGCCGGTCAAAGTATGTTCTACTAAGGCGGAATTGCTAAGGCTATATGGGAAGTTGGTTCGAGCATATTTGGTGCTGTGATGACGTCATCAAAATCGCGTATTCGTAAAACCACTAGAATAGCGTATTTTGCGATAGAACGCTATTTTGTGCTACTTTGGACATCTCCAACTCAGAGAGTTTTCATCGGATTATGTTTTACTTTGATACAGTATGCTGCTTTTAGACTTTGAGATTTAGCTATAAAACGAGTTTCAGGGCGATCGGTCGAAGATTGTCGTTGGTCGAAGCTTCTAAAAATTGGACTGCAAATTGCTTGAAATTATGTTTATGACCACAATTTGTACTGTAGTCCTGTTCTGTGATACGATGGTGAACTAATAATGGTTTCTCCATGTCTCACAGTGAATATGGATGGGAAAAGTACGATGGACTTGTGAAGCACGTGAGTTCACGCGGACGTTTTGTAGAAATTAGGGAAATTGAAGAAACTGATATTTACACGGGATTTTCGACTTGGTTACGTTGAAATGAGTTCAAATACGACTAATGCACGTGAAATTAGATCTGGTTACTATATTTCAGCACGCGAGTGCTGATAATGGTTTCTCCATGCCTCGCAGTGAATAGGGGTGGGAAATATACGATGGACTAGTGAAGCACGTGAGTTCACACGGACGTTTTGTAGAAATTAGGGGATTTGATGAAATTGATATTTATACGGGATTTTCGACTTGATTACGTTGAAATGAGTTTAAATACGACTATTGCACGTGAAATTAGATCTGGTTGCTATATTTCAGCAAGTGAGTTCACGTGGACGATTTGTAGAAATTAAGAAATATATCAATTCTAGTAATTCCAAGTTAGAATAACGTAGTTTTGGGCTTTGTAGGGGTGAGTTACGTGGGTTAGACTTGTGTGTGGGCTAGTAATGTAGGTTCGGACAACGTGAGGGCAAGTTACGTGGGTTCAAACTACATACATCTGTTAAGATATCACCACCAAAACCGTTGGACGGTTGGTCTAGTAACCCCCCGTGGGTGTGGATGTGACAACGGAACTTGAAAAGAGACAAAATGGGCTGATCACACCCAAACCAGCGGGGGGTTACTAGACCAACCGTCCAACGGTTTTGGTGGTTTACTAATATATAATATATATTATGATAATTGGGAGCAAATTTGGAAAGCCAAATGTCAAGAACGGGAAATGGTAGAGCCATGATCGAGGTCAGGTTTTGTTGATCTAAGATGGGAAAGTGTTATAGGCTATAAGAGAAGTTCTGGTGACGTCATTATCACGTCTTAACTGAATGATCGGATCACTGTTTATTAGTCGCATACTGATACTAATTAATGATGATTATAGTCTCTGCGACAGAATGAAAGAAGCTTATTTTAATAAATAAATCTGATTTTAATAAACTGACATCGGGAATATTTTCGGAATTCTACTCCGTCATCAACCTCAAATTTGATTGTAATAAGTAGTGTTGTTAAGTTTTAAACTTAACAACACTACTTATTAGTGTTTGTTTCTAATTTGGGGTATTCTCAGGTTTTCTTGGTTAATCAATGTGACGACAGTTTTCCTTACTGCTGATCTAGGCATACGCCGGAAACAGTGGATCTTCTATTATGGTCACTGTTAGCTACCCTCAGCTGCAAGACCAAAGCTTTCTTGCCTGGTTCCAAGGGATCCAGCGAATCATTTTTTCTTGCAAAATCATTATAGAGCACTTCATAAAATATTTAGTGACTATAGAAGAGTGCTAAAACACATAATAACATTTGAAAAAAAGAAATATAATAATGAAAAGTTTGAATCTGCTTCTGGGGATCCTAAAAAACCTGGGAAATCATAAACTTACTTCGAGGCAAAAGAAAGAAAGAAATTAAACCTGCCTTTGTAATCAACAACGAGCGTATAACAGAACGTAGAAAAATTGCAAATGAGTTCAATAAATACTTCGTATCCATTGCTACCAAACTAAATGACTCAGTTGAAATTGTTGATAAAAACTGCAAATATAGTGATTACATGCCTCAGAGTCAATCAAATAGCATGTATATGAGTGAGTGTTCTGTGGAGGAAATATTGTCAATAATTTCTGATTTGAAAACGGGAAAATCCAGTGACATCCCCATAGGAATAATAAAAAAGTCCTCAAAAATTATCAGCCCTGTCTTGTCCCACCACTTCAATCACCTCATGAAGGTTGGAAAATTTCCAGATGAACTAAAACTTGGAAAAATAACCCCAGTCTACAAAAAAGATGATGAAGAACTTCTAAAAAACTACAGGCCTGTTTCAACACTTCCAGTATTTGGGAAAATTTTTGAAAAGGTCATTATATACAGTAGGCTCTATGATTTCTTCACATCTCAAGGACTACTGCATGATAAGCAATTCGGTTTTAGACAGCTCCACTCAACAAGTCATGCACTCAACTACTCAATTGATCTTGTTAGAAATAGCCTGTCACAAGGAGATCATGTCTTAGGCATATTCATAGATTTAAGCAAAGCATTTGACACAATTGATCATGGTATATTAATTGAGAAACTTAACCATTATGGGGTAAGAGGCAATGTATTACAGCTCTTAAAGAGCTACCTGTCTAACAGAAAGCAATGCGTGTCAACCCTCGGGGAGATCTCAGACACGCTGGATGTGACCTTTGGTGTTCCCCAGGGCAGTTGTCTAGGCCCACTCTTATTCTTAATCTATGTCAATGACATTAGCTATATATCCAAGAATAGTACAATGATACTCTTTGCTGATGACACCAATATATTTATCAAAGCACCATCTAAATTAGAAGCTTACCATGAAGCAAACCGAATACTTAAGCTGGTGTCAACATACACTATGGTGAACAAATTGCACATAAACCTTGATAAATCTTGCTTCATGTATTTTAAGAAAGGGCAACGGGCTCTTGATGGTGAAGGTGATTGTCCCCAAATATATATAGGAAATACTGAAATTAAGAGAGTGTCAGAAATAAAGTTCTTAGGCATAACTATAGATGACACACTGTCCTGGGATGCACACTTAAAATCTCTGACTAAAAAACTTGCAAGTTGTACTGGAAGTATAAACCAAATATCCACTTTCATTCCGGAAAATTTATATATCAATTTGTATCACACCCTCTTTGAAAGTTACCTGACATATGGTATAACAGTATGGGGCTCCATGCATGATGCAAAAATAAGGAAACTCTTTCTTGCTCAAAAGAAAATTGTTAGGGTTCTGTTTGGTGACAGGGACAAATACAATGAAAAATTTAAAACATGTGTCAGATCCAGATCCTATCCAGATCAGAAACTTCCTCCAGAATTTTATATTTAAAGGAAAGTAGTAAGCCTTTATTTTTGAAAGCTGGTATCATGGCTCTGAAAAACTTATATTATATGCATACCACTGTGCTTGTGAAACTTTTAAAGTTCTGAAATATAGAAGTCCAATAGCAATTTATAACCTATTCAAACTTTCCCACAGAGGACACAAGCAGCTGTTTATGATAACTCCTGCACCTAGTGAAAACTTTATCTATAAATCAAGTGTCCTTTGGAATAAGGTGAGGGGTATCTTCCATATTGAAGACCCCTCCTCCCCTGTTTCACACCTCAAACAGAACCTTAAACAGTACCTTCTGAAAATACAAACTCTGGGTGATGGGACAAACTGGATTGAAAACAACTTTTTTGAATTTTTGTAGGTTGATGAGATCTCACACGACTGCTGCAAGTTGTCATTGACAAAAAACACAAATCCACCCAGGTATTGAAAATACATCCTGTGTGCTCAATTGTGTTGATATTTTGAACATTTTTGTCTAAGATTTATAACAAGCCTGATCTTGAGCAATATACTTTCCAGAAGAGCATCACTTTTCCCTGATGGCAGGTTCTTTAAGTGGGGTGATAGTAGCACCAGCGATTCAGTCCGTCATTTCAGCCTTGCCACAGTCCTTGCTAACTCTAGCTACTCAGAGCCAAAAAATATGCTCAAATTAAGATCAGTGCTAAAGCCTTCTTTTATTTATTCTTTTATTTAGTCGCTGTATATTTTGTATTTTGTATATTTTGTATTTTGAATAAATGTTTTCAGATTTTAATTAAGTTTTAATAAAGTCATATAATACTCAAAAAGAGATTAGGTCAATCGTTATTTTTTTTTACATATTTAGGAATCTACACATATCTATATAGAAACATATTTTATGAATATACCTAATGTAGTGAAATGTAAATCAAATTTGTGTTTTTCTCTTGAATTTGTGTTTTTCTCTTGATTATGACTCTCGTACGGACGAAACGATTTCCTTTGCTTCGACAGCACAACCGGTTCAATAGTGGGTGTAAGTGTGTTGTAACGGAACTGCTTTAATGAGGGTAAAACTTGCCGCTGACTTGTTGTGCAAGATCCCTTGCAGTGGAAAGAGTTCAAAATTGTGGAGCCGTGTGGGTCTCGTACCGTCTCTAAATTGCGTCATGGTTGATCCATTGCGTCCTCCACGCATAGATTGAGTTCATCTGCTCGTGGAGAAGATCATGAACTGATGGGTATGTACATGATCTTGGCCCCCGTGAAATTCGTCATGATCCATCTATTTTGGGGCAGTGCCCAATATCACTAGCAACGAATTCAGCTCACTTTTCGGAGTTGCAAGACTGTGTACATCTGTCGATGGTGTGTATTCTAGTACACTGCATGAATTTTACCGTACACCATTAAAACCCCTCAGAACCAACAACGAATTCAGTCAGTGACCTTCAGTCAGCAGAAGTGTCGAGAAGAAAATGTTGGTTCATTGTATTCATGATGCCCATTGCCCGTCTACAGGTCATCATTGCCGTAACTTGATGTACAATTAAGCTTTCATTCAAGTTTTTCTTCCACTAACCGAATTATAGTCCCTGTGATTGACAACCGCTATCTGCTATAATGTTAACTGTAAAGCCAAGTGGCGTTCAGTCTGTACATTAATCTATGACTAACCAACTATCTAAAACAACAGCAAAAGAATTGACCAAATGCATAAGCTATGGCAATAGCACCTCGGTATGTCTCTGAAAGACAGTCCTGTGCAAACATTTTGTGGCATGTGTCCGTAGGTCTGGTAATAGGTCGAAAAGTCCAATTGCTTTCTCTAGGTTATCTTTTATAGGTTCTATGTCTTGTCTCCTATTTCTTGAAGATATAAATTTTATCAGATCTTAGCTGCAAATTGGCCCTTCTTTTGCTAAATGCCCTCTTCTGCCCTCCTCTTTGCCCTGCCATGCGTGCCCTGTGCACTGACAGGGCAACTTATGTACTTATTTCAACGAAAAGTGATTTAAAAGGTTAAAAAGAACTTCGATTCAAAAAGTTACTTATGTCGCCAAAATCTTATTTGCTAATTGATGTGAAGTTGCAACCCTTGAGAGGTGAAAAGTCAAATGATACCAGAAATTTTTAAGACAAAGAAGTTCCAAAATTGAAGCAGTAGTGCACTGTTGTGGGGACCCATCTAGAACTCTTCGTCGTAAAATTTTAGGTTTAGAGCAATCGTTGACGAGACGTTACTGGCCAGGGCTGTAAGCTAGAGAATCTTGACACTGTGGAAGCAATGAAACGCATCAAATTTCCTGTGCGGAGAACTAGCAAATGCTCTATATAATAAAATTATCGTTTATTAATGCCTCCAAATAACTTAGCAGCATTCAATGCTCCTTGCCAAAATTTTCCCCTTTTTAGTTTTTCTAGCTGCTGTTTCCTAGTTTTCCCTGGCCAGGGGTATGTAAGTTAGAACATCAAAAGAATAACAGAAGAAAACTTTAAAATGAAGTGTCACTCATGATCATGTTATCGATTTGATGGCTCTGATGGCTTAATAGAGCAAGTTCTGTCCACTCTGGTAGTGACAGAAGGGGAGTGATTGCACACCCAGTATAAAATGTTGGTATACTTCGTGATCAAAATATTCCATGATTTTAGGCATAAGAAAGAGATTCATAAGTTGTGAATAATGAAATCATTGTCTCGGTGCATGCATGAGCATATAACATAATGTATGTTGGTTTGTTGGTCACTGAATTTGAAGAGCTTTTCTGATCACAGGACAAACTGGCCGGTATGTATCCTATTCTTTTTCTATTTTGTAAAGTCCGTCAAGAAGGGGTATTTCTTGATGTTAATGGTCACCTTCTTCTCAACAGTTTCAGTATTGATCAACTTTATATCTTCAAGCATTTTGTCGTTTTTTGCAATTCTGATTAAGGTTGGGGTACAGAGCACCTTCCAATTCAATATCTATTAAATTCAATTGCCCTCAAAAAATGGTATCCGTCATAAAAATTCAGGGGGGGTAACCCAGTTCTATTACTTTTGTTAAAACCATGTGTATACTCATACTGTATACTCATGGTCGACGGAGGACTCACTATAGTCCAAGTCGAGATTGTCCAAGGGGTCTAGGACAGTAAGAAATAATTTAGTGATGAAATGATTAATCAATTGGTTTATTTATACTTATAGTTTCGAGGATACCAATCAGAAACGTTTTTTGAAAACTATTTTTCGAGTGATTTTCCGTTTAATAACCGTTTCTGTTTGACATTTATTAAACGTTTCCCTAGAAACGTTTATCAAACGTAAATTTTAAACCGAATGTATGCTTTAAAACGTTACGCGAAAAAATGTTTAATAAACGTTTATTAAACGTTATTTCGTTTCGTTAAGGTTTCCCAAAAAACGTTTAATAAACGTATTTTAAACGCTTTTTGGCCGGCTGGGTATCTAATTCTATGACAATGACGTCACTCAGAAAAATATAATTCTGCGCATCTAAAAAAAAGTTTTAGATGCTTTAAGTTTAACTTTAAGGACTATGGTTAAGGATCAGGATTTGTTAATGTTAGGATTTCCTAAGCCCGCATAGGTGTATGTACGCGCCGCGCGAGCCAACACAGGGATATACGTGTTTAGCAAGTTAGTATCAGATCTGTTAGGTTTAGGGTAAGATATTGATTTGCCAGGCGTTGCCTGGCCCCCTCAGCGCGCTCGCGCGCGCACAGACTCGAATAAGGGGCAGACAACGTCTGGCAAATATTGATAAGGATTTCGGTCAGTCTCCCATGTAAACGGGAGCCTTCATTATCTATGACAATGACGTCACTCAGAAAAATATAATTAAGCGCACTAGCGCTTAAGCGCCGCGCACCTAGCGCTTTAAGGACTAGGGTCAGGGTTAAGGTTATGGTTAAAATGGTTTTAGGGTCAGGATTGGTTAGGATTAAGGTTAGGGTTTTGGTTAGGTGGGGCGGGGACCATGTTTTTTTTTGTATTTTTTTGTCCAAAGTGTACCCTATTTTTTGAAGTTGGACAAAAAAATGGTTGGACAAAAAAATACAATTAAATACAAAAAAATACAAAAAAATGATCATAAATCTAGGAAGCTTTTGACATTCTATGGACAGCTTTAGAAAGTTATAATTCGGTTGTATCTCGTTCATACTATCAACAACAGATCGTTTCAAATCTAATAAACTCTACATTTTTGCCTACTAACAGTATGGGGACATGGTTTGATCTGATGAATAACAGCCCTTTTAAGCTGTGAATGTGGTTGTCAGATTAAAAAAACACATGTTAGGTCGGCCGTCGGGGTAGTAGGTAGGTTGGTAGGTAGGTAGAGTGCGCTTCTTAGGAAGCGCTAGGGGTAAGTGTATTATAAGGTTCCCTCAGTTTTTACATGCATATTATGCATGCTTATGCATACTTATATTCTGCTCACCCTATAATATAACTATAGTCCATCATTTCGATGCATATTGTGCATATTGAACTCGGCTTCGCCTCGTACAATATGCACTAATATGCATCTCAATGCTGTCTTATAGTTATATATTACAGTATTATGAAATTTCTGCTTACTATCATGGTATCAATGCATATTGTACAAGTAAAACTTATCTGCTTCTCGTCCAATAGGCAGTTAATTAATTTTGGCCCTGTAATAACAATAATATTTACACCTAAATCAAAAGGCAGTTATTATTAACACATAAATTATTTCTAATTACATATTTATTTCTAATTTCATACATTCCTGTACTGTAGTATGTAGATAAAAATAATCGAATGATCTGTCTTAGTGGGGTGTGAGATGGAATGCCATTGTTTCCGTACGAATATCGCGTAATTGGATCCATAACTTGAGTCCTTGTCAAAATAAACAATGGTGCTGTTCCGCAATATTCCGAATACAAGTGAGCTAGTGAAAGGATCCTTCCATTCAGTTTGAAATTTGAATTAAGTTTAAATAAATTGTTATGGGTTTTCTTGGACGAATGTGCGACAACCGGAGAGTCATGTGACAGGCCAAGTGGCATGACGTCACGAAACAAAAAAAGGCCAGTGTCCAATTTCAAAAAGTTTGAAATATTCTTGATTGCAGCTCACTGAGAATTGAGAATGCGATCTACCAGATAATATGTGGGCCTCAAACACCTTGCAAAAAAGCTGCACCGTAGCACTGAGAGTAGAAATTATGATGTGTATTAATTGTTATGACGATTCGCGAATTAAATTGTGATCGGTACTAATTATGATCAAAAAATTTTCAGCAATTTTTAATATTTCTGGTCTTATCTTGAGATTTAGAAATTTCATGTTTAGGCTCGGAAATTAGGTTTTTGGTCATCAAAATCGAGTGAAATCGAATGAATCAGACACAACACACTCTGATTCATGGTGGAAATTAACAATATGGATGTCCTCAAAAATACTGAGAAATTAGAGGTGAATGTACGTTTTATCTGAGCACGACATTTCAAGTCGCAATACCTTATAAGTTTATAGTTATAGTCTCCAGACTTACAGACAGGTTACAGCCTCGATTAGGATTATAGCTAGGGTTTTGGTCACTGGTGAGAGGTAAAGCTTTGAGTAAGGGTATAAGGATTGCTAAGGTTAATAAGATCATCGATATAGTTAAGAATTTCAAAAAATCAGATGAAGTCTGTCGGGATTTTATTAAGGTTTGGTCGAGATTTGATCAAAGAAATGTTGATTTTTCGGTCGGGATTGTTAAGAAACGTCGAGGTGGCTCTTGTCACAGGATTACCTCATTTACAGAGGCTCAGTATTTTGAATTTTATTTTTTTGTATATATTTGTATTTTTTTGTATTTTTTTGTCCAAAATGTACCCTATTTTTGGAAGTTGGACAAAAAATGGTTGGACAAAAAAATACAAAAAAAACATGGTCCCCGCCCCTTAGGTTTAGGATACAGAAAAATTGACGTTTAGATCTGTGACGTCACTCAGAACCGTTTATATGGGAGACATACCAGGATTTCCTAAGCCCGCATAGGCGTGTGTACGCGCCGCGCGCTTCCCGACGGGACACACTGTTAGTGTTCTGGGGAAGTGCGCCGCGCAACGCAGACAGGGGTATACGTGTTTAGCATGATAAGGATTAACGACGGCAAATGAAAATACACTTGACTGAAAATGTGAGTGTCTTCTATCACCTGTCAGCATTTGAAAAGGTGAAAACCCCCCTCTCCCCCCCCCCCCCCCCCCCCCGTCAAGTGCTGACGTAATATGTCAATTGTGACGGCTCCCTTGATAAATAATACTGATAGACCCTTCCGAGCGCCGCGTCCGCGTCAGCGGGTCAGACATCGTCTGACAACCCTAAACCTAATAAATCCTGATCCTACGCTAGTTGTCGTACGATGTATGACCCGCTGACGCCAGCCGCGGCACTGATTTTCGAGAGGGTCTGTCAGTGTCAACGTAAGCAGTAAGAGTAAGACAAAGCGCTAGATGCGCTTAACTATATTTTTCCGAGTGACGTCATTGTCATAGTGATAGTCATAGATAATGAACGCTCTCGAATTCTATGGTACACCAGCCTGAATTCTCGTGAGAGCCAGGGTCTGTCAACGGCCGACCAATACCATCGGACACTTATCCGGGTCGGTCTCCCATGTAAACGGGAGCCTTCATTATCTATGACAATGACGTCACTCAGAAAAATATAATTAAGCGCACCTAGCGCTTTAAGGACTACTACTAGGGTTAGGGTTCTGGTTAGGGTCAGGATTTGTTAGGGTTAGGGTTGGGAATAGGATTAAGGTTAGGGTTTTGGTTAGGGTTATGGTTAGGTTTAGGATACAGAAAATTGACGTTTAGATCTGTGACGTCACTCAGAGCCGTTTATATGGGAGACATGGCTAGTCTCCCATGTAAACGGGAGCCTTCATCATCTATGAGTATGACAATGACGTCACTCAGAAAAATAAAATTAAGCGCATCTGGCGCTTTAAAGGGCTAGTGTCCCATATAACTCTGGGCTCTTCATTATCTGTGATAATGGCGTCGCGTCACTCAGAAAAATAAAATACATTTAAGCGCACCTAGCGCTTTAAGGGGTAGGGCCAGGGTTAGGGTCAGGAAAAATTGACGTTTAGATCTGTGACGTCACTCAGCCAGAGTTGTATGGGACACATACCCTTTATAACCCTAAAAGGTTAGGGTTTGGTCAGGATTTGTTAGGTTTAGGGTAAGGCTTAAGGTTAGGGTTTTGGTTAGGGCCGTATTTAGGTTTAGGATACAGAAAAATTGACGTTCAGATCTGTGACGTCACTCAGCCCCGTTCACATGGGAGACATACCGGTATTATCCGGACCCTACCCCTTGTCAGACGATGTCTGACCCGCTGACGCAAGCCTTGCAGGGGCTTGCGTCAGCGGCGCGTCGCTCGGAAGGGTCTATCAACGATTGACAACCTACCCCTTACTTTAACTTAAGCTTAAAGTGCGCTAGATGCGCTTAACCCGTATGTGTGCACATTGTCAGGCGTTGCCTGACCCCCTCGCGCGCGCGCCACGACTCGCAGAGTCGTGTATGGTGGCCCAGCAGGCTCACTTTTTTTTCACATGTGTTTTTTGTGTTTTAGGCGAAAAAACACTAAAAACGTGTTTTAGACACAAAAATCATATAATTTTTACATAGTAAGTTTTTTCATGAAATTTGTGTTTTAGACGCATTTTTACTGTTTTTTGTGTTTTAGACGCGTTTTTAGTGTTTTTTGTGTTTTAGACACGTTTTTAGTGTTTTTTGTGTTTTAGACACATTTTTAGTGTTTTTTGTGTTTTAGACGTGTTTTTACTGTTTTTTCTGTTTTAGACACGTTTTTCATGGTTTTTCTGTTTTAGACACATTTTTAATGAAATTTGTGTCTAAAACATAAAATTCATGAAAAACGCAATTCATGAAAAACGCAATTCATGAAAAACGCAATTCATGAAAAACGCAATTCATGAAAAACGCAATTCATGAAAAACACAAAAACACATGTTAAAAAAGTGAGCCTGTTGGGCCATGAGTTTTACCGAGGGCGCCGCGCCGCCCGCCGGTCGCGCTTAGCGCGCCGCGGCGCGTACTCCGTTCGTGAAAACCAAGGTGAAAGCTTCACCCCAATTCAACAAATGTTTTTCCTAACCAGGACCCCTGGCTTCGCGCAAATAGAGTGCGCGGTGCGGCAATGCGCTACCCCTGGTTATGGGAATGCAACATCCGTCGAGCGCGAGCGCAAGTTTCATCTCCCTAACCAGTAGCCAAAAACCAAGGGCGTCGCGCGGCGTTTAACGCGACGCACACTGTGCGCGAAACCAGGGTCCTGTTTGGACAACATTTTGTTGGGGTGACGCTTTCTAGGGTGGTGGGTTTTTGGGGTCGGATCCGATCTCAGATCTTCATAGGTTCGTGATATGTGATAGAGATTTTCATGACGAATCAGATGGTACCTACCAAGCTTTTTGAAATTGACCGTCATTTAACCCCTGGAAATTTGGTTTTTAGTTCATTCCAATTATCTCCTTATAAGGGGATAATTAGTCCTCCTCTCTACGGGAGGAGGACCCGCTCACTCAGATGATCTAATTAGCCTGTCTGTGATAGCACAGGGGAGGTCGCTTTCACCTTGTTTTCACGCACGGAATATACGCGCCGTGGCGCGCTAAGTGCGACCAGCGGCGCCCTCGGTAAAACTCATGGCCCAACAGGCTTACTTTTTTAACATGTGTTTTTGTGTTTTAAATTAAACGCGTTTTTCATGAATTTTATGTTTTAGACACAAATTTCATTAAAAATGTGTCTAAAACAGAAAAACCATGAAAAACGTGTCTAAAACAGAAAAAACAGTAAAAACACGTCTAAAACACAAAAAACACTAAAAATGTGTATAAAACACTAAAAACACTAAAAACGCGTCTAAAACACAAAAAACATGAAAAACGTGTCTAAAACACAAAAAACATGTCTAAAACACTAAAAACGCGTCTAAAACACAAAAAACAGTAAAAATGCGTCTAAAACACAAATTTCATGAAAAAACTTACTATGTAAAAATTATATGATTTTTGTGTCTAAAACACGTTTTTTGGTACGTCTCCCATGTAAACGGGAGCCTTCATTATCTATGACAATGACGTCACTCAGAAAAATATAATTAAGCGCACCTAGCGCTTTAAGCATTAGGGTTAGGGTTCTGATTAGGGTCAGGATTTGTTAGGTTCAGGGTTAGGATTAAGGTTAGGGTTTTGGTTAGGGCAATGGTTAGGTTTAGGATACAGAAAAATTGACGTTTAGATCTGTGACGTCACTCAGAGCCGTTTATATGGGAGAGATACCCCTTTTTTAGTGTTTTTTCGCCTAAAACACAAAAAACACATGTGAAAAAAAGTGAGCCTGCTGGGCCACCATAGTCGTGACGCGTAAAATTTAAAATTTTAAATAATGGGTCTGATGCGGACGACGTCAGACTAGACAATGTGCACATGGATCGATCGAAAGATCCGTCTAAAAAATGCGCAAATTTCAATAGTGGAGACGCTTAGGGACATAAAAAGCAAAATGTAAAATTTTTTCTAAAATCGACAATTTTGGTACCAAAAGAAAGCTCTCGTTGAGTAGATTACGAGATCGACTAGACGCAAGCGTGATTCCCTTTCTGAGAGTCACAATACCCTCCGAAAGGTTTTCACACTTTTGCCCATAACTCGTGATGCTTTCGGTCAATCTTAAAAACTTTGATACCTACGGAAGCAGAATTTTAAGCAGAATCCGATGCAATTCTCAAATTTATGATTAGACGCTAATTTGTTATCGTTATCGCCGATTTAAAAAATCGACGCACATTCATACAATGCTGACAAAATGTGAAGACCTGTTAAGAGCTGCGTCGTTTGGCGCGCGCGTTCGGCGCCACTTTATTGATTTTGTGACATGCGCGTTACAAATTTTACGAGTTGAGTGACGAACTGACGAAGGTAGTTTCACTTTCAGCACATGCATGATTGCGGGGATAATAAACGTGGAAAACAACACGGAGAAGTCACAGATAAGGAAACGGAATAATATTGTGCATCATTGTACCGTACAACGTGAGAACATTAGTTCAATGTTGAATGTAATCCAGCCATAGTTCCCACTTGCTAGGGATGGTGGCAACAGAATTTGAATGCGGAGTGGTAGTTTGAATACGCTTCATGACATGGTGTGTAGAATAGGGATTTCTTCGTCAATTTAATCAGAAATAGGACGAGTAGAGTGGTTACGAACATCTTCAATTGTAACAATTAAAACGTCGTGTTCTTGTGATATTTCAATGAATATATCATTCATCATAGTCATACATTCTGAGAAGTTTATTGGTTAGAACATACAACTGACACGCAACATATTCATATCACTAAGCTCTTATCTTAACTAAATCTATAAATAATTGAATTAAATTAATTTATTAGAAAATGCACTGAATATATTATACGGCAATCTACTGTCTGCTATTATGTGAGTACGATATACATTATACAATATACACAGCAATTGGCAATGTCAAGGCACGAGCACTGTACTCAGTACACGGTGACGTAATGACGTACGTGAGCTAGTAGAGAGAGAGAGAGAGTTCCCGCTCAAACCCGCTGACCGACAACTGCACCCCCTACTGATCATGTGACTTGATCACGTGACACACAATTATCACGTGATATATCACATGACATGACACGTGACTGTGTGATGAGTTAATTGAAACTTTATCATATTGTAGTGAGAGAGCAATCTGCAGTACCATTGAAACTGGATGTTGTATGTACCTACATGTAAAGAAAAACTTGGAACATTTATTACAACATGAAACCATGTAAACATGATATAATTTCTCAACATGACAACCAAGAGAGTACTTAATACCTACGTATCACATCCTCGTATCCTGTTATGTAAAGCTAATTACCCCTTCTCCAATTCCAATGACATAGGGAGAGCTTCCCTTTAGCGTTTGCGTGGAAAGGTGAACCACTGCGTAAACAAAGTAGGAGGTATCTGCAACAGGGTTATAGCCTGTGTGAATTAAGCATGGTACCTACTATCATGGATGCGGCGATTTGTGAAAGGAGGAACCATCCCAATTGTGATACGTTATAAGTTGACGGTGGTAGGTTAATCAGTAAACAGTAGAGTAGTAACCCCAAAACATCGACTCTTGCACTATAAATGCATAAATATAAACTCTCGTCAATTTCATGGGTTTGCAATGCAACGGGGTCTATTCCTTCAGCTTCATAAGTCGCTAGACACAACATTTCAAAGCATGAACTGGTGTAGTGTTAAGTCCAAGTTGATCGAAACCTAAGATTTTGAGAAAAAACATGTATTATCAGTCGACGCAAAGTGTTTTGAAAATTTCAAGTTGATCAGCGTTTCATATAGATTTACAAGCTATCTATTTAGTATTTTGAACTTTTGCCCCAAAGTTTAATCGGCGGACTTAAATTTTATTTTATTTGAAAATTTAAATAAAATACATGAAATTGTAGGTACATGGCAACGTCTTATTACCAGCACCTTCCAATGGTGTTTGGAGCGAAGTACGTTCGATGTACCTGTACCGTACTGCTTTTTCTTCGCACCTATATTCTAAAAGCATTAGGGTATTGTTATAATCCTATAATCAGCTTGACTCTGATGTTAACTTTAACTTGATTGTGAATGGAACTATGTTTTGATAGAGAGGGGTGCAGTTGTCGCCCTGAGCTCATATCTTTGATTGGAACTTTAGCACATCACATGACACATCACGTGACAATTTGATCATGTGACATATCACGTGACCTTCTCCTGGGGGGTGCAGTTGTCGTGCAGCCCTCAAACCCTATGCTTGTCAATACGTCACTGCATACCGACACTCTGTTGCTCAGTGGCTCTGTGTCTTGACCTTGTCAATAGCTGGGGAAAATTCTGCCCTTCAGTTGGTCTTGATATGTTGGTAAATTGAATAAGAATAACGGTACTGATTTCAGTTTATCATTAATTAATGTTCCATCATCGTATTCCTGAATATATAAGCTTTCTTTAATTTTTCGTTTAAACATTTTGCTTTCAAACGTTAGTTTGAAAGCAAAATGTTTAAACGAAAAATTAAAGAAAGCTTATATATTCAGGAATACGATGATGGAACATTAATTAATGATAAACTGAAATCAGTACCGTTATTCTTATTCAATTTACCAACATATCAAGACCAACTGAAGGGCAGAATTTTCCCCAGCTATTGACAAGGTCAAGACACAGAGCCACTGAGCAACAGAGTGTCGGTATGCAGTGACGTATTGACAAGCATAGGGTTTGAGGGCTGCACGACAACTGCACCCCCAGGAGAAGGTCACGTGATATGTCACATGATCAAATTGTCACGTGATGTGTCATGTGATGTGCTAAAGTTCCAATCAAAGATATGAGCTCAGGGCGACAACTGCACCCCTCTCTATCAAAACATAGTTCCATTCACAATCAAGTTAAAGTTAACATCAGAGTCAAGCTGATTATAGGATTATAACAATACCCTAATGCTTTTAGAATATAGGTGCGAAGAAAAAGCAGTACGGTACAGGTACATCGAACGTACTTCGCTCCAAACACCATTGGAAGGTGCTGGTAATAAGACGTTGCCATGTACCTACAATTTCATGTATTTTATTTAAATTTTCAAATAAAATAAAATTTAAGTCCGCCGATTAAACTTTGGGGCAAAAGTTCAAAATACTAAATAGATAGCTTGTAAATCTATATGAAACGCTGATCAACTTGAAATTTTCAAAACACTTTGCGTCGACTGATAATACATGTTTTTTCTCAAAATCTTAGGTTTCGATCAACTTGGACTTAACACTACACCAGTTCATGCTTTGAAATGTTGTGTCTAGCGACTTATGAAGCTGAAGGAATAGACCCCGTTGCATTGCAAACCCATGAAATTGACGAGAGTTTATATTTATGCATTTATAGTGCAAGAGTCGATGTTTTGGGGTTACTACTCTACTGTTTACTGATTAACCTACCACCGTCAACTTATAACGTATCACAATTGGGATGGTTCCTCCTTTCACAAATCGCCGCATCCATGATAGTAGGTACCATGCTTAATTCACACAGGCTATAACCCTGTTGCAGATACCTCCTACTTTGTTTACGCAGTGGTTCACCTTTCCACGCAAACGCTAAAGGGAAGCTCTCCCTATGTCATTGGAATTGGAGAAGGGGTAATTAGCTTTACATAACAGGATACGAGGATGTGATACGTAGGTATTAAGTACTCTCTTGGTTGTCATGTTGAGAAATTATATCATGTTTACATGGTTTCATGTTGTAATAAATGTTCCAAGTTTTTCTTTACATGTAGGTACATACAACATCCAGTTTCAATGGTACTGCAGATTGCTCTCTCACTACAATATGATAAAGTTTCAATTAACTCATCACACAGTCACGTGTCATGTCATGTGATATATCACGTGATAATTGTGTGTCACGTGATCAAGTCACATGATCAGTAGGGGGTGCAGTTGTCGGTCAGCGGGTTTGAGCGGGAACTCTCTCTCTCTCTCTACTAGCTCACGTACGTCATTACGTCACCGTGTACTGAGTACAGTGCTCGTGCCTTGACATTGCCAATTGCTGTGTATATTGTATAATGTATATCGTACTCACATAATAGCAGACAGTAGATTGCCGTATAATATATTCAGTGCATTTTCTAATAAATTAATTTAATTCAATTATTTATAGATTTAGTTAAGATAAGAGCTTAGTGATATGAATATGTTGCGTGTCAGTTGTATGTTCTAACCAATAAACTTCTCAGAATGTATGACTATGATGAATGATATATTCATTGAAATATCACAAGAACACGACGTTTTAATTGTTACAATTGAAGATGTTCGTAACCACTCTACTCGTCCTGCTTCATGACAATAATAAGGAGAATAATAAGCTTCATTTTGATTTGATCAAAACAATTCAAATAATGATAAAATGAGAAGCAATATCACAATTCACAATAGGTACTATCAAAGTATTCCTATCATGTTTTCTGTTATACATTATATATATATGATCATATCTATGTATATTTAAATTTCGATATCAAAACAAATAATACTTTTTGATTATCTAAGGATCAATCATCATGTATGTATGATAATCAGCCGAAATAAACTGGTTAAAAGAGTAGTCAAACTGGGAGGTATGTGGTGACTGGTGTTGCTGGGGAGTAAAACATTGTTTCATATGATAGATTACGATAAAAAGCAGTACAAAAAGCAGCAAATTATTCAACCGATCACGACCCTTTTCTATATGGTTTTACTTTTATGAATTTTCTGTATTGTATAATTCAAAGTGTTGCTTTCGAGTGAGCTAATGTATACGTAAATCATGAATTGTGACACTTTTTACCTCGTGCCTTGTAACTTTGTAAGTAATTCATCTCACGGCCTCACCCGATACCACAAGCAGCGTTTTGAAATTTTGACGGGATTTCAACATGCGCCATAATCGATGATTATAAGTAAACACTGTCTGGCGTGTAGCACACTATGAACAAATAAGGGACCGAAGTCTCAGTTCGTTGAAATCCTCTACAAGACGTAGATGTGATATCTCCTGTATACTCCCTTATGAAGATGTAGAATGTAGATCATGGCAGATGGCATGGTTTCGAGTGGAGCTATTTCAAGAAGTTGTCCAAAAAGTTCCTATTGGCCCGTCTTCCTTTGAATGGGGCAATATAACTGAATCGTACCAGCTGCTAGTCCTTCCTGAATGAGGGATGAGAAGTTTGGGAGGGTGTGGCTGTAGCTGTGTATCTACAGATAATCATATTCATATCTCAGATAATCGGATATAAACTTTAATTATGCACCTTTCAGCAGATTTACGCATGTAAATTTAACTGCACTGATACGTCATGGATGCATATGGTCTGACTTAACTCATCTATGATTGCATGTATATTTATTATGGTTCATAACTTATTTACATTTTGTAACCAAAAGATATGGACTGATCGGACTACAGCACTTCTGTACTGTAGTTCATAGATTAAAATATGTCTGGGCAGTGAGTGTGCTCGTGGAGGATTAATATGCTCCCTTGACGCGATACCTGTCGACAGTAATACGTCATGGGTGAGAGTCAGGTCATCTCCTAGCTTTAATTAGGTTAATTAGGTTAATTAGGAAATTGATATATTTTTTACCGCATAATTCAGCTAGCACCATAGCTGTCCTGGCTACCACCTGCGGCGACAGAAATGCTTGTGCGTGATCACCATATCTTGAACCCGTTTCTATGATTCAGGCTAGTTGGCGACTACTTGATTACCCCTTCAGCTCTAGGTTTATTGACGGCTACTTGATTACCCATCTTCAATAGGTTGGTTAAATGTTTCACCTTACTTATAGTACTAGCACGATACATTTTATATTTTAATTTTATTCTTCCTTTTCTTTTTGTGGGCCCCATTAAAATGGGGCCATCATAAAAATTTATTATCTGGTATTTCCCTACCTTATTCTCTTCTGAGCGGTCTTACTTATTGCACGTGTTATGCAATAAACAACCATTGCCTGACCTTCCTCATTGAGATGTAGTTTCTTCTCGTCAGGATAACCTTGTACTGTCTCACTCGACCTAGCATATTCTAGATTCAGAGTACCAGAATCTGAATATAGCACAGGAGGTACACGTACACAGGTTATATTGTCCAACGAGTTCAACCACACTTGCATTGATTGATTAAAACGTGTGATATTGTCGTTTATCCTAACACTCAGGCTGGGCGGCACTAAGACATGGTAAAACCGGACCTTAGGTAAAGCCCTACAGTATAAAGCAAAGACACGATAGTAATCACCAAGTGCCTTACCTTGAATCTCACCACCATAACGGCAATGGTTCATACCAAGAGCAAGAACAACATCAGTGTACTTAGCGTCTCGCAAATCTGCAATGCTGGGCATATCATCAATACCAGGTTCGACCACTTTGTATGGGCAATGAATCCTGCCATCGCACCTTATGTAAGGTTTGATTTTAGGGCAATCCTTGCCAAGACGTACAGCCTTGAGATTGGAATCGACTATCATACACAACTTAATCGCCATCTTACCAACTAATTTTTCACATAGCTTTTTTACGAACCACGGGTGTGTTATGATTTAATTATTCAATTTCACTAAAGTTTATATCAACCTTTCATCAATTTATGAAACGTGACTAAATAAACAATGTCCCTTTAGTACCTTTATATTCCCCCCTTCCTACTTTAAATTCAATTTACTTGATAACTTTATCCTACCGACATTACAGATCTCATTACCTTACCATATTTCCGAATGGTCCGACACACCTTCTTGCCACAACTATTCATTGTTAATTGAGAATAAAGCCATTAGCTTCTTCTAATTAAATTTTCGGATAAAAACCTATGATCCTTTTTATAAAGTTTATCTTATCAGTAAGTGGGAAAACATAACCTCATCTATTTGTCACTACCAACAAACTTCATACTTATAGTGTTAACTCCAGGATCAAAATTATTACTAAACACTCTGGGTTCACCTGACGTGAATTTTGAAACATTTTCAATTCACTAGAGCACATTTAGTAGTTTTTTTATACACTATTAGTTTCTGCACTATTTTTTACCTTCTTCATCTATTCAATAGGGAACACTTGTTGCGAATTGCCTAGTGTTTCCTGTCGACATTATTATTATTTTTTTAAATTTAGTATTATTCTTTAGTAGGTATTTAATTTTAGTTCCGTATATATAAACATTAAATTTATAAACACTACTATGTAAACATTAACATGACTAAGGAAACACTTGATGCGATTTGCCTAGTGCTTCCTTTTAAATTCTACCTTTGTTAAATAAAATTAATTCATCAAGCTGGTTAGACTACCCTCGTTTACTACCCTCGTTTCCTTTTTGATTTGTATTGGAATATATTCCATATTCTTACCTTCCTTAAATATAACTTAGCTCTTACCAGTTACATGACTTCCATCTTTTCTCTGTGTGTTGAGGGATACTAACTTACGTACCTATACCTTATTTTACGACTTTTACTGATACTGTTTAATACCTCATCAAGTCTCTAAAAATGAACCGATGCTTCTTACTTGCCTAATACTGACAGTTGTTGTTTTCACCGTTCTGGTGTTTCTGTATTTTCCAAGGATAATGCTTACGTTTGATTGTATAAGGTGGTGTTTAAAGTTGTGTTGTCTTAAAGATTATAAAAATATAATTTATGTACCTGTATGTCTGTGTGTCTATGGGTAAGAGTGTCTATGGGTATGAGTGTCTGTGGGTCTGTGTGTCTGTGTCAGTGTCTGTATGTGTATCTGTATGGGTATATGTGTCTGTGTCAATGTCTGTATGTGTGTGGATGTGTGTAGGTTTAAGTGTGGATTTATGTGTGGTTTTTGTGTGCCTGTGTATATGTACTTGAACGAAAGTGTGTCTATGTATATGCTTATATGTATGTCTGTGTCTATATGTATGTATGTATGTGAGTCTGTGTGCCTGTTTCTATATGTCTAAGTGTATGTGTCTGTGTGCCTGTATGTCTGTGTGTCTGTGTTTGTGTCAGTGTCTATATGAGGTTAGATACATGTAGATGTGGGTGTGGATGTATGTGTGGTTGGTTGTGTGCCTGTGTGTCTATGTATGTATGTGTGTGTGAATGTGTGTAGGTGTGGGTGTGGATGGTTGTGTACCTGAGTGTCTATGTACTTGCGTCTATGTGTCTATGTATATGTGTCTGTGTGCCTGTGTGTCTGAGGGTTTGTATGTCTATGTGTCCATATGTCTATGTGTATATGTCTGTGTGTATGTATGTCTGTAGGTCAGTGTGTCTATGTGTCTGTATGTCTATGTGTATGAGACTGTGTGCCTGTATGTCTGTGGGTCTATGTGTCTATGTGAATGTATGCCTGTATGTAAGTGTGTCTGTATGTATGTGTGTCTGTATGTCTATGTGTCTGTATGTCTATGTGCATGTGACTGTGTATGTGCCTGTATGTCTGTTGGTCTGTGTGTCTATGTGTCTGTGTGCCTGTATGTAAGTATGTCTGTATGTATGTGTGTCTGTATGTATTTTAATCTATGAACTACAGTACAGAAGTGCTGTAGTCCGATCAGTCCATATCTTTTGGTTAAAAAATGTAAATAATGGTTATCTGTGAGTTTGAATGTCTATGTGTATGTGTCTGTGTCCCTGTGTATGTGTACCTGTGTCTATATGTATATGTGTCTGTATGTCTGTATGTATGTGGGTGCGGAGGTTTGTATACGTGTGGGTATTGGTGTATGTATGTGAGATGTATGTGTCTGTGTTTACATATCCTTGTGTTTGTATCTGTGTGTGTATACTGTATGTGTATGTGTGAGTGTGTGGGTGTGTGCGTCTGTGTGAGTATCTGAGTAAGTGAGTGTGTGAGTTAGTGTGTGTGAGGGTATATATGTGTAAATGTGTGTACTGTGTATGTGTTTGTATGTATGTGTTTTTTGTATGTGTGTATGTGTGTAAGTATGTATACACTATGATTATATAGGTAAATATATAAGTAAATGTATAGTTAAGTACATATACATATGTATGTGTGTGTGTATATGTATATGTGTGTGTGTATATGTATACATATGTATATGTATATGTATGTGTATATGTGTATATATGTATGTATGTGTATATGTGTGTATATGTATAACAATATAATTTATAAGTATATGAATAATTGTATATATGTATGTATGTTTACATGTGTATGTATGTGAACATGTATATCTATGCGTATTAGTAAGTTTTGACTGAGCTTCTGAGCATATCAGTCACCCAAGTATACGTTGTAGTCTCGTGACAAAATACTGAATGGCCCAGGGTTAGGAACACATTGGTTTGTGCCGGTCCTTAACGAGACCATTACTCCGAAGGGATATCGGAGGGCCCAGATGAAGGTGTGCAACTTCTGGGTCTTATTTACACACCATTAATTCTTGGGGGTATAAAGTCCCCCAGTCATGGAATGAATTCAAACCCCCAAAATTCAACCAGTACAAGCAGTAGTGTAGCACCATCAAATCCAACTAGCATCTCTGTAAATTCTTCACCTATCCTAATACATAATAACCTTCTACATTACTGCTTACCTAATTCAAATTTAACCTGTACTGAGTTGATGGCTAAAAAACTTAATGACCTGAATAACGAACACAAACAAACACATTGCCCTACAATTATTTCTACTTGCAATGTACCTGGCTGTCTAACATGTGATATTTATGATACTACACATTACTTTCATAGTACAATTACTGGCCGAACATACCACATAGAAACAAATACCTTTGACTGTAAAACGAAAAACGTCATTTATCTATTAACCTGTAAGGGATGTCATCTTCAGTATGTAGGTGAAACACGACAAAAACTACATAGTCGTATAAATGGACATAGGTCGTCCCTCACTTCTAATATAGGAACTATATCTGGAAATAAACTACTATGTACTCATTACAATCAAAACTCACATTGCAAGCAATTGGGATTCTCTGTCCAAATCATTCATAAACTACCTGGTGATGGCTTATTGCCGGATGGAAAACCTGACCCTGACATGACCACAATTAGAAAGAATTTAGAACGAGCTTATATGTCCTCCCTGCGTACATGCTACCCTTACGGTCTCAATGACAGATTTTTAGATCAAGACCTTATGTCTAACATTAATTTAATAAATGTTCATAACCATTGTTTTAAACCATTACATTCAGTTAATAACTTAATACCAAATAACCCACCTTTAACCATAGACCTAAACTCACTTGGGATAAAAAACGAATACGACTTACTAAATCTGGTAATTTCGAGATGTACTTGCACAAATTTATCACCATGTATGGAACTTTTTTCCTTCGTTAATTGGCTAACTAACTCTATCCTTAGTAAATCGCTTGCTCTTGATTTCATTAAATTAATTACACATAAACTTTTTTCTCAAATTGATTTAGATTATAATCAACAATTTCTATATGCTTGTCTAGACATGTTTAATTTCAAATTTAATAATTATAAAATTAACCCAACACCTTCCCATTTTAAACCTGACATAATTTTGAAAATTAAATTCAGCCATAAAATTGTCGAATTTCTCGACATAAATAATTTCCTGACGACATCTAAATTTAAAAATTTAAATCCTTTACTTAACACACCAAAACCCACAGTTATTTATACTTATTCTACCCCTATTAAATGCACGATTTACAACTATGTAGATACGTTCACAAATACCAATATAACTGAATTTATTTCTTCTTTTATAGTAAACCCTAACCCACCTTGTAACTGTTCAACTTCTCCCTTTGTAAATAAAGACCATGGACATGTGATAACTGGTGACCTGAACATAATGGTTGACCCCTTACTAAATCAATTATTCAAATTAGGTCCATCGTTCAGAATAACCCCCAAACTTTCCATACCTTCTATCCATAATGGCTTAGTTGAAGACTTCAGAAATAGTACTTTAATTTGGAGTCGAAAATACTTCACTTTACCTACTGCTTTTACACCTCTCATAAATCTTTTTTCTGATTATTGTTTAAATCGCTTAAACTATTTCAGTGATAAATTTAATACCAAATGTGATTACGATTTTAATAAACCTTCCCTCTCTACAGCACTCGAACAACTACACAAAGATTACCTTATCACACCTATAGACAAAGCATCCAACAATATAGGCATAACTTGCAAATGGTATAGCATATTTATCACAGTAAAAGAACTAGGATTACTCCCTAACACAAAAATTAAAACTTACTTGAATACTTCCCTTACAGAATCTGAAATTATTGAGTATATACAAGAAACCTTCCCCTTCCAAAATTTGATAGACAACGATAACCCAAAATTACCCTTCATTTATCCTATGCCTAAACTCCATAAAACTCCTGTAAAATTTAGATTTATAGTTTCGGGTGTAAATACTTTCTTAAAACCTGCTCAGAGGGCTTGCACATTGATTCTAAAAGCCGTCCAATCACAACATAAATATTACTGTGACTTATTGTTTAACTTTACAGGAGTCAAACGCATGTGGATTACTAATAACTTTATTGATATTATAAACTCTATAGAAGATATTAACGCTAAAAACTCAGCACATGATACTGAATCTTACGACTTCTCCACTCTATACACAAATCTTAACCACGACTCCTTGATCTCTAATATTAACTGGTGTTTAGGTAAGGCTTTCAATAACCATAACAGGAAGTATGTTTCTTTTAGAGCCTTATCTTCAAAATCCCCTTTTTTCACTAACAAACCCACGAATAATTTTTATAACTTTGACCTAAGTAACAGTACCATTTTACACACATGGCTAGTACACAATACATATTTCAAATGTGGAAATATTACTTTAATTCAAAATATTGGCATTCCAATGGGTGACAATCAAGCACCATATCAGGCAAACCTAGTTCTTTATAAAGATGAATTCATCTTCATTGAAAATTTATGTAGAAATAAAAAACTACTTATAGCCAAATGTTTTAATAACACACATAGGTTCCTTGATGATATTAACCTAAAAATAACTTTGGCCATTTTGACTTTTTTAAAAACAGTATTTATTCACCAGGTTTAATTATAAATAAGGAGAACTTAGATAATAATCGAACCTCAATGCTTGAAATTGATATGTTTATTAACCCTAATAATAATAAATTCACAACCTTCCTTTACGATAAAAGAGAAAATTTTGGTTTTCCAATCGTTAAATACCCTTCAATTAAAAGTAATATTCACAGCACTACCATTTATAATGTTTTCATAACACAAATGATTCGCTATTCACGAGTATGTAATGACCTGAAATACTTTCTGATAGCCCTTAAATCACTATTTAAAAATATGGAATCTAAAGGTTGTAAGAGATACATCCTAATGAAAAAACTCTTCAAGTACCTCACAAAGAAGGATATTTTAAGTAAATACAACATGACCCTTGAATTTAATGATATTTACTTCTTACTTACTTCATACCTTAAAAACTAAATCAAAGCCTCTCAACCTCACATAATTCTCGCCGTCTCATAATTCTATCTCTAACCACGTATCCGGAATTCAAAAATCACCTACCCATATCCAAAAAGCCGCGAACCTGCAAACCTGGTTCGGGGGAAATTTTGAGCCGGGGGAAATTTTGGGGAAATTGGAGGAAATTTTTGGTGGAAGCCAAGTACAGAAAATTTGATTTAACAACAAAAATCACTATGTTTTACCCGAATTATATTGAAATAAATTTTTAAAATGAAAATTCAAATCGTTCCTGTACTAACTAACAGTTTTCAGTGATAGGATGTAGCAGGCATGGATCCAAGGGGGCGTGCTGGGGGCATGCGCATGCCCCCAAACGAAAATTTGGAGGCGTGCTCTGGGCGTGCAATTCAAAAAATTTGAAATAAAAATCAACATTAGAATTGAAAATAAAGTCCGAAAATGGACTAGAAAAGTTATGAAAATCGATGATATTATTTGAAAACAAGTTTATGAATGGTACAGGTACAAAACTTTTTTTTATTTTATTTTGAAGGTTTTACTTTTACTTCTATTCCAACAGCTGTAACAGCCAATGACAGGAATCGAAGGGTTCAAGTAATCAAGCCAGTGACGGTTAAGGAAGTGTAATCCATACTTTCGTCGCCCGAGACTTCGCTGCAATGGGCAGCTCCTCATTTAACCCTCCCGTACAGTTTCCTGTACGCTCGGCTGAGTGAACCGTGTGGCTGCCTAGGTGAGAGTTCTCACCCTTAGCACGATAGGCAAGGCCGGGAATCGAACCACCAACCTCTCGATTGAAAGTACGACGCCCCTAAACCACTGCGCTACCTATTACGATTTAAACGATGTGGTTCTTTAATGACAATCAATTTCGTCGTTCTACGACAGGTCTCAAATTTGATTGTATAAATCAAATTTGAGACCTTAAGATGTCGTAGAACGTAGAACGACGAAATTGATTGTCTTTAAGAACCACATCGTTTAGTTTTTGTACCTGTACCATTGAGTCAAAAGAGAATAAATCAGTTACTCATCAATTGCAATCATGCGACTCTTATTCAACGACCCGATGCGTGAATCGGGTCTTATTTGGCATGAATAGTCTTATTTGCCAAGTATCGATAGCATCAATTATCAATAGCAACTAGCATTCCTCATGGGTATATATAGGTGGCAAAATTGTGTACGACAACAATGATGTAGATGCTGACATGAAAACAGTGCAAAAATTCTATTGAGGTGACATTTCTTGACGCCCCACACCTCTGGCTTCTGGGGGCTGCCGCCCCCAGACCCTGCTTTTCTCTCTTCATTTTAAATATATTTAGTGAAATTGTGTACAACAAAACTCAAAAGGGATGGAGCTGTTGAGATCAAAACAATGCAAAAACCCTATTGAGGTGACAATTCTGGCACTCCACACTCTTGCTTCTGGGGGCTGCCGCCCCAGACCCCTGCTGTTCTTTCTTTTTATTTTTAATATATTTAGTGAAATTATGTACGGCAAAAAAGATGGAGCTTTTGAGATAAAAACAGTGCAAAGATCTTATTGAGGTGACATTTCTTTACACTCCAGACCTCTGGCTTCTGGGGGCTGCCGCCCCCAGACCCCTGCTAGCGCTAATACATACTTGAATTATTTTTACATTCAGAAAACGTCATTTTTGCAAATGGAGCACCGCGAGGGCTTAAATTTGCACGCCCCCAAAAATTCTGGGCTGGATCCATGCTGGATCCATGTCAATAACTATAAGCAATGAATAATTCCCTGTTCTAGATTAGCTTCACAATGAGAGCCTTTTTAACTTCTGATATATTAGAATAATTACTATAGCTTATGAAATATTAAAAAAGAAGCAAATTTTGCAAACTGCTTGCTTTGCTCACAAAATATAGTCAATTTCTTGAGCGAAGCGAGCGGGCTGCAAAATGGGCAAAAATTTCTGGTTCGGGGGAAATTTTTTATTTTTTGGATATGGGATCACCTACCAACCCACTTCACTTGTTTTCCCACTGATTTGTAATTAGATAAATCTCATTAATTCTCATCACTGGCACCAACCTGATACCTGGGAGACAGACCGTCTATTTTCTTTTCTTGTGGCTTACAACAATTATCTTATCTAATCTTTTTTATTCCAGCAGTAATTACTCCTCCTTCTTTACCTTTGTTACCTATGCAATGTTTTATTTTCCATAAAATTCACATATTATTCCAATTAGTAGCATCCCATGATCGCTATTTCTACCTTTTCCTTTACCTACACTTACTTCTATTGATTCTTTTTCTTTACTTTTACTAACGTTTGTCAAACATTAAACTGCAAGATTTCTTATTTATATGTTTATCTATCTTATTTATATGTTTATCTGTTTACATTTATTCCTCTCATCCAACTGAAAGCTTTTTAATAGTTTGGTTACGGTTCGGGGTACATATGGAATGGTTTCACCTTCTATATGTGCGGCCTCCGGGGTGTAGGTTTCTTGGGCTTGGAGGCCGAAAAATCGTGTGTAGTACACTTTGTGCTACACAATCACCCTTGCCCAACTGATGACCCATTTAGCCCTTGAGCATTTTTTGTCAACTTTTGGCCTTAAATTATTAACTTTTACTCTTTTACTCTTTCTATGTAAATTTAACTGCACTGATACGTCATGGATGCATATGGTCTGACTTAACTCATCTATGATTGCATGTATATTTATTATGGTTCATAACTTATTTACATTTTGTAACCAAAAGATATGGACTGATCGGACTACAGCACTTCTGTACTGTAGTTCATAGATTAAAATAGTATTTAAAATCCCTTCAATAGGCACCAGTGTACCGTTCGTTAGATTGTAACGCACTGCAGTGCCAAAATCCCGATTTATCACGCACTAGGGTTTCCATTATCTACTTGGAATCTTTTATCTAGATAAATAGATAATTTTTTCGCAATTATCTAGATTATCTAGATAATCTAGATAATTTTTGAATCCGGAATTTATACATATTTGACACAACTTTAAACGTAAGAAACGCACAACTTTTGCACTGGAGTATCATCCCATAACCAGCTCTTGGTTATTCACATTGTTGTTAATTGAAATTTATGATATCAATGAGCACCAAAAGATCATTTGATATCGAATGAAGTTCTCAGGTGTTCAGGACATTCGTTGTTTCATTTGATTAAGTTGAAATATGTAATCATCCATAAAAAGTAGCAAAAAAGTTCCTCATCTACCCATCAGTCGCTATAAACACTTGCATTAGCCATTATCCATCGGAAAGGAGTCAATTAATGACGAATTAAGGTTGATTTCATGATGATGGCCTCGGACAGTCGGAGTTGCTGGAGTGAGAATTAGAGAATAAGAAAAAGGAATGAAATTCCCTAATTAACATACCAAAGTTAATGGTTGTTCGAGTTGTATGCGTTAACAATTTGATGTTGGTTATTTAGGGGGTTGATTTTAAACAAGCAATGAATTTGCCATAGCTGGAGGCTAACTTCGTACATATTTTCACCTCATTTTTTGAAAAGGGCACAATGTTTTGTGACAGAATATTTATACAGTAGTGGAGGAGAATATCGAGAGTTAAGAGTAGGTATTGAACTTTTGTTTGATGCGATAAGATCCTTTATTAAACTTTTTAACATTGCCTTCTATTATCTAGTTCTGTTATTCATTTCAGTTTGACAATGGTCAAATTATTAGTTAAACAGATTGTACTTGAAGCCGGACAGTCTTTCCATTAACCTGGAGTTCCTGAACATAGAAGTCTGAAATAAGTCCAAGTCATTTAATCCACAATACTAACTGAGGTGGCCACCTTACGGGAAATCATATTGACTTGGTCAAAATTGCACATTTTTCCATATTTACGTAATGATATTGTTAGTACATGGGACAAACTGCAGTTGTATGCTCATTTTGAGATGGGTCTCTACAAAACATGATAAAATTCAGTTATTACATGGGACAATCTACAGCGTCCTATGCTCATTTAAAGTGGGTACCTTCAAATAGTGGCAAATATCAGTTAGTACATGGGACAATCTGCCGCTCGGGTAGGTTTCAATGCTAATTTTGGGGTGAGTCTCTGCAAATGATTTCAAATATCACTTAGTATTTCGAAAATCGGGCAGAAATCGCAATGTGGTGTTATGGGCTTGTCTATTTGAGCTTTTGTAATCAAGAGCAGCTTTAGAGTGAAATCTGCGGTCTGTCATCCAGTTTTCATTTTGACACCACTCCCTCCAATAGTAAGGTCACGTTTTGAAAAACACTAGTAAGGGCAATGGGCATAATAATGGTTTTGTTATCAACTGTAGTTACCCTTTTTGGAAAAAACTGAATGTTTCTTACTGTAACTGAATGATCGGATCACCGTTTATTTGTCGCATACTGATACTGATTAATGATGATTTAAATAACCATCATTAATCAGTACTTTTTGGAAAAGGTTTATGCACAATGGAAAACTGCATAAACCTTGTTAGACGTTGCACCATAAATTATTATGCACGGTTAAACCAGTTGTGCCTTCATATCATAATTAATAAAAAAATGAAAATAATTCTTTTTTAAGATTTTACAAGCAAGGTCGGTGCATAATTCAGTTTAATAACTCGTAAAAAGTACAAAACTATGCAAAAAAAACCTCGGCCTTCGACCTCGGTTTCTAATGCGATATTACACACTCGGGCCTCCGGCCTGAGTATCACGGTTTGCACTTTTAAGTTTTAATCGTTACTAAACCCTTCATTATTAGCTTTATATTACCTTAGGAGGTGTATTTATATGGAGTAAAATTTTGGTGTTTACAAATTTGGTAGGTTGTAATTTGGGGATCTTTCTCAAGTCATTACTCTAGTTAACATATGATAATGACGTTATTTTGAACTGTCATGGTGGGTAAAAATATGGGGGGGTGTCACTGTCCCAATTGTCCCTGTCCCAATTTACTTTTTTCTTGAGTTTGGGACTGGTTTTTGGGACAATTGGGACAACTGGGACATTTGGGACAATTGGGACAAACAAAAAGTTGAAAAAATCAGTCATTGTTCATTTTTTACATTAATAAAAGTTTTTCTATCATTGTCATGAAAGTTATATTCATACTACCATACTAAATACATATTTTAAACTTTACATGTTTTAAACTTTACAACACTATAAAAAAATAGTGTTGTAAAGTTTAAAACTTTCAGCTTTGGGTTCCTCAAATTTGATTGTATAAAGTATTTTTTTTATACTTTATACAATCAAATTTGAGGAACCCAAAGCTGAAAGTTTGTTTTGATAACAGATCGTCTGTGTGCTATTGGAATTCTTCTGATTAGTACACCGTCCTTCTGCAATTCTTGCTTGAAGTCTTGGTGGGAGTGCATCAGGCGCTGGTGTAAGTGCAGTGGTCTCAACCCTGCCCTCTCGTCCTCAAGTTTTATTTACAGGCACTATTTAGAGAGTGTTTCCCACCATGGTTCTAGCCGAAGATCTAAGCGAGAACGACACTGAAATCAGTCACAACGACACTGAAATCAGTCACAACCTCACCCCTCATCACTACCTATCTCCAACTCCTGCTACTCCTCCACAAAGATCAAAGAACTCCTCAACCCCCAAGTCAAGGAAAGGTAATCCCACTTGTACTTCCCCAACTGTCATCAATGACTTTGGTATTTGTTCGGCTTGTGGAGATGACAATGCTCTGGACAAATGTGTTTCTTGTTTACTGTGCAATAAAAGTTTCCATGCAATTTGCCGACTTGATAATGGTGGCTCTGATAATGTCTTGTGTAACAAAACATTTCTAGACAATTTTAACAAAAGGTTAGAAAAAAGTGATACCTTTTCTGGTTCATTCTGTTTCATTTGTGACCCTTGCTTAACAGATCATGAGCAAAAGCAAGCAGCAACTTTGCAAGCTCATGTCCATACATTGGAAAGAAAAATGGAATCCATGGAATTCAACCTCACTCAGATAAAAGACTTGATTGTGAAACAAGGCTCACAGCCTCAGCCACCATTGCCTGTGCACTCAGATAAACCTCAACCCACGCCATCTGAGTGTAATCCATGGAATAACAACGAAGGGTTGAAAAGGGTCAAGTCCAAAACTCCAATCATAGTTAAAATGAACTCTTCAGGAACCTCTGTTACAGATGCTGATTTAGAGAAAATTGTGACTGAAAACAAAATCCAGGTTGACAAAAGCTACAGGAATAAATCAGGTGAAAATGTTCTGGTTGTGGAAAAATCAGAAGATCGTGAAAAGCTGACCAGCAAATTGCAGGAACTTCATCCTGATCACAAAGTTTTCCAGCCACCAGAGAGACTGCCTACAATCTCAGTGGCAAACATCATTGACAATATCTCTCCTGACGAGCTGAAAGTCAAGATTCTCTCCATGCACGATGAAATTACTACACTTGTTAACAGTGGGTCTACCTTTGAAGTATTATACATCAGAGAGCAACGTAATGGTAGTAGATACCAGGCATGTATTCGAGTCAGTAATGAAATTCGAAAGTTCATTGAGCATCTTGGCAATAGACTTTATATTGGAATGTATAGCTGCAATGTTTATGACCACTTCTATGTCAAAAGATGTAACAACTGTCAAAAATTTCATCATTATCAAGACAAATGCAGGGCAGCAAAACCTGTTTGTGCCAAGTGTGCTGGTGAGCACAAAACCAACGACTGCTCTTCCTGCAATGAACCTAACTTCACTCCCACATGCATCAACTGCAAGAATGAGAAAACATCCTTCAGCCACACTCATGAAGCTTCATCTCTAGAATGTCCATCCTATCAAGCCGCACAAGATAAGCTAAAGAAGTCAATCAAATTCTACAATTCAAAAAACAAGTCTTGACAAGCCACACATCTGATGTCAAGAAAACAACGAACATCAAGTGCTTGTCATGGAATGTTAGATCCATCAACAACAAAGTCAACTCAGTCATGGAATTCATTGTCACTGAAAATCCTCCAGTGGTATTTGTTCAAGAAACGTGGCTTACAGATTCTAACAACCATACCACTGCTATCATAAAAGCTCATGGCTATGATGTCCACCATGTTCATCGAACAAGTACCAGGGGAGGTGGTGTTGCTATCCTCTATAAATCTGGATATATGAAAGTGGTAAAATTGTTCATCAGTAACTCACCTACATTTGAATCAGTAAGCTTGAAATTAAAGCTGCCTAGTAAGAAATCCTTGTTATGTTCATGTGTGTATAGAACTGGCCCCCTATCAACATTCATCAGTGACTTTGAAATTTTCTTGGGTGACCTTTTCACTAAATCTGACCAGATGCTAATCTGTGGAGACTTCAACATCCACATGGATGAATCATCCAAGGACCAACAGGCACTGGATAAAGTTATATCTGATTTTGGACTCAGCCAACTCTGCAATGGCCCAACACACATCTCCGGGCACATGCTAGATCTTGTTATTGCATCTCAAAACATCATCAAAGAAAAACGTGTCGAGACCTCACACATGGCAGATGAGTTCCCAACTTGTGACCACTACTGCTTATCTTTCGGCTAAATACTTGGCGGAATCGACTCCGCCGCGGATCCGCGGCGGACCCGCCAGTTCCGCGGCGGATCCGCGGCGGACTCCGATAAATTCCGCTAAAAAATTTTTTGGCGGAATTTAGTGGACCCGCGGCGGACTTTTTGAAAGTCCGCCGCGGAATTGCGGGTCCGCCGCGGATCCGCCGCGGATTTTCCGGGGCTTGGCGGAAATTCCGCCGCGGAGTCGTTAAAAATTCCACCAAAAAAGTCCGCCGCGGAGTTTTTCGGAGTTCACAGCAAAATTCCGCCGCGGAATTTTTTCCGCCGGCGGAATTCGTCAACGAACTCCGCCAGTGGATTAAAGTCCGCGGCGGACTTTAATCCGCGGATTCCGCTGGTGGAATCCGATATACTTGTGGAATCCGCTGGCGGAATCTGACGGTGGAATTTGCCAGCAAACTTAAATTCATTAGCAGGGTCCACTGGCCGAGTCCGCCGTTGAACTCCCCCTCGGACCCCTCAAGTCCTCGGGCGGCAACGTGGTACTCTGCCGACGGAGACTCACCACGGACCCTTTACAGACCCTTCCCGGACCCTTTCATGGGTCCTTGACGGACGCTTCCTGGACCCCTCACGGACCCTTCCAGGACCCCTAACAGTCCTTCGCATGGACGTTGTCTTAATTTTCCCGGACCCTTCCCGGGAACTTCCCAGACCCTTCCCGGGATACTAATAGGTATCGTTTCCCTTTACTTCGGGAATGTCCCGGGAACGGGGAAGGGTCCGGGAAGTTCCTGGGAAGGGTCCGGGAAGTTCCCCTGACATTACATCCCCCGACAGTACACCCCCCCGACTTTACATCCCCCGACACCTGATCCCGACACTTGATCCCCCGTACTTACTAAAATATGGTAGACAGGATTTGGATATTGCAACAATATTGTAGTGTATAGAATAATTGTATATCACACATAATTTTTTCACACAAAATATGGGCTCACTCTGTAGGCTCCGACACGACCACTGGCCAGTAGCAGGAGGGTGGTTGTGAGGGCGGGCGTACTCCATGGAAGAGGAGGAGGAGGTTTCAGTAGTGACAGCAGTGGCGTTGCAGTGGCTTCCTCTGTCTTGATGAGCGTTGGTGTGCTGTTCACATCTCCAGGCAATGTTGCCACTAGATCTCTCCTTGTGGTAGAGGTAGGTGTAGCCATCATGCAGCAGCTTGGGCTTGCCTCTGATGGATGAGATGAATTCAATGGGGGAAGGGGTTGAAGGAACAGGTGGAGGGGAAGGGGGAGCAGGGTGAGGGGAAGGAGGTGGAGGGGAAGGAGGAGCAGGCTGGGGTGATGGGGGAGCAGGTTGGAGAGTAGGCATGTCAGGAGGGGTTGAAGCAGAAGGAGCTGTTGATGAGGATGAGGGCGCAGGCTGAAGGGGAGGTGGAGGAGGAGCTGTTCCATCAAGCTTGGTTCGCTTGATGGAGATGCTGGAAAGTTCTCTGGAAGCTAGAACTGGTGGTGGAAGTCATCGTAAACGATACTTTTTGGCTGGCAAACCTTCCATATATACATTTACTACTCGTGCATTAGCATGCACTTAACAATCGGTGTCTTATCCGGCGCTTGTTATTGATAGGGTTCCTGTTGCTTGACACTGTGTCGATGGTGCGACACTTGAACCCCCGTTCCCAAGCACAGTTGCAAGGGAGTTTACTGTGCCTAAAAAGGGGATGTGATGTCGGGGGGTCAAATGTCGCAGCAATCGTCAAACTGCGACGTTTGACCCCCTGCTTTCCTCTATAGATTTACAGTACTGTAGTAGGGGATGTAATGTCGGGGGATGTAATGTCGGGGGATGTAATGTCGGGGGATGTAATGTCGGGGGATGTAATGTCGGGGGATGTAATGTCGGGGATGTAGTGTCGGGGGATGTAGTGTCGGGGGATGTAATGTCGGGGGATGTAATGTCAGTGGATGTAGTGTCGGGGGATGTAATGTCGAGGGGTCAAGTGTCGCTTTACCGTAGTTCCCGGGAAGGGTCCGGGAAAATTAAGACAACGTCCATGCTAAGGACTATTAGGGGTCCGTCAAGGACCCATGAAAGGTCCATGAAGGGTCCGGAAAGGGTCCGTAAAGGGTCCGTGAGTCTCCGTCGGCATAGTACCAGTGCTAAGATGCCGCCCGAGGACTTGAGGGGTCCGAGGGGGAGTTCAATGGCGGACTCCGCCAGTGGACCCTGCTAATGAATTTAAGTTTGCCGGCAAATTCCACCGGCAGATTCCGCCGGCGGATTCCACAAGTATATCGGATTCCACCAGCGGAATCCGCGGATTAAAGTCCGCCGCGGACTTTAATCCACTGGCGGAGTTCGTTGACGAATTCCGCCGGCGGAAAAAATTCCGCGGCGGAATTTTGCTGTGAACTCCGAAAAACTCCGCGGCGGACTTTTTTGGTGGAATTTTTAACGACTCCGCGGCGGAATTTCCGCCAAGCCCCGGAAAATCCGCGGCGGATCCGCGGCGGACCCGCAATTCCGCGGCGGACTTTCAAAAAGTCCGCCGCGGGTCCACTAAATTCCGCCAAAAAATTTTTTTAGCGGAATTTATCGGAGTCCGCCGCGGATCCGCCGCGGAACTGGCGGGTCCGCCGCGGATCCGCGGCGGAGTCGATTCCGCCAAGTATTTAGCCTATCTTTCAGTCTAAGTATTACAGCACTCCCCTCAGACGACAGAAAAAAGATATCATTCAGAAATGTCAAAGACATAAAAAATGAGAAATTCAGATCTGACATGGAATCCAGCCTTACAAACATCACAGAGTCTGATGAATCCTTTTCAGAGATCATAAATAACTACAACAGCTCTGTCTCTAACACCCTAGAAAAACATGCTCCACTTTTGGTCAAATTGATCCGTGATATATCTGACTCAAAATGGTTCGACTCATCCTATAAGGCAGCGAGAGCTAGAAGAAGGAAGGCTGAAAAAGTTTGGAAAAAGACCATGACAGAAAAGGACAAAGATTACTATGAGCACCTCAAAAAATTTTGCAATACATTGGCTGAAAAGAAAAAGAGAGAATATTTCAAAAAGCATTTTGAGAAATACAACTACTCTCAGAAAAGCTTGTTCCAATTTGTGAATACATTTCTCGACAGTGAAAAAAGTCTCAGCCTTCCAGCTGCTGAATCCTTGCAAGAAACAGTGAACAACTTCAATTCCTATTTCACTGAAAAAATCGAAAAAATTAGAAAGTCATTCCCTCCTGACAAGGATATTGCTACTGACATCCAATCAGCTAGAACTGGACACATCCTTGAGAAATTCGAGCCAACAACCCATGAAGAACTCAAGGAAATCCTTGCTGAAACCAATCTGAAATCATGTAGCCTAGATCCCATTCCAGCAACCCTAATGGCAGAAAACCTCGATTTGTTCATACCCATTCTTTGTCATATAGTTAATGCCTCACTTGCATATGGATCAATGGAAAACCTCAAATCAGCTCATTTAGTTCCTCTTATCAAAGGCAGCTCATTAGACCCAAACACATACAGAAATTACAGACCTGTCTCCAATCTAGCATTTGTTGGCAAGATTATAGAGAAAGTAGTCCAAAGGAGACTTAATGACCACTTAAAGAAAAACAATCTTGACATTGACAATCAATCAGCATACCTACAAGAAAAACTTTAGCACAGAAACCCTGCTAATACGAGTAGTCAATGATCTGCTGATAGCCTCTGATGAGAACAAGGCAACAGTGGTCATGCTTCTTGACTTGTCAGCAGCATTTGATACGGTAGATCACCAAAAACTCTTGACAATCCTTGAGAAAGAGATAGGAATAACTGGTACAGCCTTGAAATGGTTCAAGAGTTACTTGTCTGGACGCTGTCAGAGAGTTAAGATTGGAGACACTGAGTCAATTGAGATTGTTATTCGTTTTGGTGTTCCACAAGGATCTGTTCTTGGACCAATCCTCTTCAATATTTATATCCGCTCTATTTACAAAACAGTAAAATCAGTTCTCTTCAACATCCATGGCTTTGCTGATGATCACCAGGTCTTCAAATCATTCCGAACAGAAAATGAATATCAGATCCTTGCAACTGACATACCACTCTGTTTCAAAGCTATTAATGAATGGATGAGTTCACACTATCTTCAACTCAATCCTGGTAAAACTGAAATAGTTGTATTTGGAAGCCACTCAATTTTGTCTAAACTGGAGATGAACGGGACATTCATAACCCCTGATACATGTGTAAGATTCGTCTCAACTGCCAAGAACTTAGGATTTTATCTTGATTCTTCTTTGACATTCTCTCCTCAGATTGACAAACTCAAATTGAAATGCATCCATAGCCTAAGGAAGCTATCCAAAATGAAGTCCTTCCTCTCCATCAAGCAAATGAAACAACTTGTTCTAGCAGTGGTTATCTCATCAATTGATTATTGCAACTCCCTTTACTATGGAATGCACTCACGGAACTTAAGAATCCTGCAAAATATTCAGAACAGAGCCTGTGCAGTCATATTAGGCCTTAAGAAAAGGGACCCAAAAACTGAACACCTGAAATCCCTTCATTGGCTTAAAGTGCCTGAAAGAATTGAATTTAAGATTCTGTTGACTGTTTTCAAAATTTTAAATGGAAAAGCACCTAAATACTTGACTGATCTTATATAGTTATATGCTACAATAACATTAGTGGAAGTAGAAATCCCTCATTGAGAGCATATATTCCGAAAACTAGTATGGGTTCAAGAGCATTTGTTTGTTATGCTTCTAAACTATGGAATGATTTGCCACTTGAAGTGCAATCTTGTTGCTCTACAAAACAATTCAAATCTAAGTTAAAAACTCTTTTATTTAGTAGGTCATATGATATGCATAACAGTTAGCTTTGTTCTGTCTTGAGTCGCATAACTGCGCAGTTTTTACGTCACTTGAGGATTCAGTAACATATGCATTGTATTCTCTTTGATTGACAGTACCATTTTTCTACTTACAGTATTTTTCTCAGTGACGATCTGTTTTTAAATTATTCCACACAGTTGAGCATAGGAACAGAGTATTGAAAGTATTTTGTTACCTCGTTACTGTGTATAAGCTACCATATTTTATTATTATTATTATTTATTATATTTTGGTTGTGTTTGTTTGCAGTGGTTAAGTGTTCCCACGTCCCTAGCCAAAAAAACACAACTATTTGAGCACCAGTTGTCTCTGTCACTTTTGTCCCAATTGTCCCATTTGTCCCAAATGTCCCATTTGTCCCAGTCTGCATTCACTTTTTTGAGTCCCATTTGTTCCATTTGTCTGTCCCATTTGTCCCGATTGTCCCAATTGTCCCATTTGTCCCAAATGCCCCAATTGTCCCAGTCCACATTCACTTTTTTGAGTACCATTTGTTCCATTTTTACTGTCCCATTTGTCCCAATTGTCCCATTTGTCCCAATTGTCCCTGTCCCAATCCACTTTTTCTTGAGTTTGGGACAATTGGGACAGTGACACCCCCCCCAATATGGGGATTTTTCCAAAAAAATCTCCAAATTACAACCTTCATAAATGCACCTCCTAAGGTACCTACCTATATACTGATTTTAAACTTTTACATCTGCTTCTTCATGGTTCTTCTGAACAGATAGGGAACAGTGAAAGATGCAATAATATAACATCAAGATTCAAGAGGCGTATACACTATACAATATACATCGTTTCAGGGCGCGGCAACTGCCTGCTGTGCGAAAATACTGAAGCTGAAGGTATTGCGTATATATAAGCTTTAATACCGGAACGCTCATACTTTATGGCATATAAAAGCCGCGGACCGCAGGTCCAAGGCTTTTATATGTGATTAATTCACGAACGTTAGTGAGTGAATTAATTATGGAATAATATCTCCCTGCATAGGAAGCTGATTGCGACACCATACACGTGACCCTTGAACGTGACAGGTCACGTGTCATGGTGACCATGAATCAGAGCTTTGTAATTATACCACGTGCCTCTGCTTCATATCACGTGTAATTAGATTATCTTGAGAGTCATAGCAAGGAGGAGCGCATTTCCTATATTTTCCTGAATGAGGGAAATATCTGAAAATACTGCCCGCTTGGCATCGAGCCAGTTGAGTATGGAGTTCCTACTCACTTAACTGTACGAGTGTATCGAGAGAGCTATAATTATATCGCAAACCAAAGTTTACAAACTGCTTATTAGATACATTAATCTAATTATACAATAATTTTAATGTGGTAAAATACATATTTAGAGTGCACACCAAATTTTAGAAATATTTCGGAAAGTGTAAAAAAGTGATATGAAGTGTAAAAAAGTGATATGATCCTGCGTTTATTACTTTATTAAAACTATAGAGTGCTGTAGGTATAAGTTTAATAATCTATGTTTATATGATGAAACTAAATTGTTTTTATGGCTGCATCCAATTTAACCGGTATATAACAGTACTACGAAAGTAAGGACTTTGAAACAAATTGCACGTCAAGCAAAAGTATCACTGAGCTTTCCTCTACCAACTGGTGCTAATATATACACCTGCTGTGAATAATAGGCGGCTAGATTCGACAGTTTGGCAGTATGTTACCATGTTAATGACGTCATTTCGCCGGATAAATTAAATATGAGCGGGTGTAAAGGATAGTAGTTGATACTTGTACCAACCATGTGGGAACGTGACTTGGTCATATAGAGTGACACCTGATACCCCTGTGTTATGCGAAAGCCAATGTTACTGCGTATTTATGAGTCACGTTGCAGTGTAAGAGCCAATCAAACTTTAGATGCGATTTTCTCAAAAACCACTTGGAATTGGTTCACATAATTTACAGGGTTCAAACCGTCAGATAATTTTCTATTAATTATGCAGGGAGATATGTACGATATTCCACTGTAAACTCGGGCCTAACGGCCCTCGTTTACAGTGGAATATCTATACATATACGAGCAACGCGAGTATATTATTTCATACCATAAAGTATGAGCGTGAGGTGTTAAAGATTATAAAAAATCCACTAAGTAGGAAGCTGTTCAGCAAATATGCTGCGGCGAGGTTCAAAGATTAGGCAGTATCAAGCACCTTTCATGACATTAACTTATGACGTACGCAGTACTGCAGTAGGCACTCTTCCAAAGCAATGAATTATAGTTTCTAGGAAGACGCAGATACCATTGATTGAATCAAAATTGATGAACAAAATTGCAACGGTAACTTAACTATGTGAATTATGAAGCTAATAATTGCTAATTGCACGTGTAAAAATCGTTATAGCATGGTTCAAAACGGTCAATTACTTGGCAACAAATTGCTCCTCACAACAGCACAGAACGACACTCAAAGACAAAAAGGAAGCAAATCCTAGTTTCCATACTAATGACTGGAGCAATCATAGCTGCACATTAAATTTTTCAGCATTCTTTTTCAATCTCCGCGTAGCTATATTGCAATTTTCACTGTTTTTATTTTTATGGAATCTTAAATGTACCGCAAATTCCTTTCGCCATGCAGATCAGAGGGTATCTTTTAAAAACTTTAATTATATCTCGCTGTATATTATCGAGTTTCAGTATCACCAATCTCGTTCTTTAATATTGTTATTTACAGCTTCTCATACTTTATGAGATATAAAAAACGGCTTGGGAGGGCTATTATATGCCTGTGGATTTTTTATACTTATATAGATAGACTCCGGTCTTACCTGGCTACTTGCCAAAGATCGTTTACACCTGTCGCGAACTATGCTGTCCAATTCAAGTCAGCAAGTGCTCTCTACAAGCTCTATACACTATCCTGCAAGACAAAGAAAGAAAGAAAGAGTTGATTTGAAATTTTGAACAGTACTGGGAACAGACATTTGACTACATGACACTTCACGGACAGGGCAGAGAGATAAAGTGGCATGAAGTCAATTGTCATGTAATACTAATGAAAAGTTTGGTCCCTGTGGGGATTCTTTAGCAAGAAAAAAGAACTGAAAAAAAGATAAAATATACAATTAGAAATAGCGATAAGGGATTGTTCACATATTACACGTAATCATCTAGGGGGAGGGGGTTTCAAATGATTACGTTTGATTACGGGGAGGGGTTTTGATTACGTAATCAAAATATCCAAATTTCGACACAATTTTTGAATTTTTTGCCAAAAATTCTCGGTACTTTTCGGCAAAATCTTCAGAAAATCTCAAAATAACATTTTAAGCAAAATTTTTTCAAATCTTTCCTCGATATTTTCATCAAAATTTTCAAAATGGAAACCTTATCAATGGGGGGAGTGTCATTGTCCCAATTGTCCCAATTGTCCCTGTCCCAATTTACTTTTTTTTGAGTTTGGGACTGGTTTTTGGGACAATTGGGACAACTGGGACATTTGGGACAATTGGGACAAACAAAAAATTTGGGGGGGGGGGGCCAACCCCCCAAAACCCCCCAAAATTAAACCCCCTATCGGAAATTTGTAATATCCACTAGGGGGTTAAATTAAACCCCCCAAAATTAAACCCCCTATCGACAGCAAAAATTAAACCCCCCAAAATTAAACCTCCTATCGACAGCAAAAATTAAACCCCCCAAAATTAAACCCCCTATCGACAGCAAAAATTATTCTAGTATGATTCAAAAAAAGCACCAAAATGAAGAAACAAAAGGTACCATTTGAAAAGTTGCCAAAAATCACGAATAAAAAGGTACCATTTCGAAAAGGCGCAAAAAATCAGACACAAATTTGGTACCATTTCAAAAGGGTACATCTGAAAGATCAGAAACGAAACGGGTACCAATTGAAAATGATGCCAAAAATCAACAACAAAATCGGTACCATTTAAAAAAGGGGCTGAATACCTGAAACAAAAACGGTACCATTTCTGAAAGGTGCAAAAATCAGAAACGAAAAATGTACCATTTGCAAAACGTGTGAAAAATCACGAACAAAAACGGTACCATTTCAAAAAAAGTGCCAAAAATCACAAAAAATGGTACCATTTCAAAAAAAGTTCCAAAAACTATGATGAAAAATGGTACCATTTGGAAAATGTGCCAAAAACCGGAAACAAAAATGGTACCATATTTAAAAATCGCCAAAAATCACAACCAAAAATGGCACCATTTTGAAATGGTACAAAAAATCAGAAACAAAAATGGTACCATTTCCAAAAAGTCACAAAAATAATGAACAAAAATGGTACCATTTGTAAAATGTGTCCAAAACCAGAAACAAAAATAGTACCACTTTTAAAAATCGCCAAAAATCACGACCAAAAATGGTACTATTTTGAAATGGACCAAAAAATCAGGAATAAAAATGGTACCATCTCCGAACAATTGCTAAAAGTCACGAACAGAAATGGTGCCATCTTGAATGGTGCAAAAATCAGAAACAAAAAACGGTACCATTTCACAAAAGTGCCAAAAATCACAACCAAAAATGGTACCATATGAAAAATGTGCAAAAATCGCGAACAAAAGCGGTACCATTTCAAAAAAGTTCCAAAAACTATGAACAAAAATGGTACCATTTGGAAAACGTGCCAAAAACCGGAAACAAAAATGGTACCATTTTTAAAAATCGCCAAAAATCACGACCAAAAATGGTACCATTCTGAAAATGTGTCAAAAACCGGAATGAGAAATGGTACCATTTGGTAAATGTGCAGAAAATAAAGAACAAAAACAAACGGTACCATTACAAAAAAGTGCCAAAAATCACAAACAAAAATGGTACCATTCCAAAAAAAAGTTCAAAAACCGGACACAAAAATAGTAGCATTTTGAAAAATCGCCAAAAAATACGACCAAAAATGGTACCATTTTGAGATGGTGCAAAAAATCAGGAACAAAAATGGTACTATTTGGAAAAAATGCCCCTTTTTGCACAGTTAAGGTTGTTTCTGTTTAAGAATTAAGCCCCCCAAAACCCCCCAAAACCCCCCAAAATTAAACCCCCTATTGACGATTTTTTATATCCACCAAAATTGAGGGGGTTGGCCCCCCCCAAATTTTCAAAAAATCAGCCATTTGTCATTTTCTACATTGATCCAAGTTTTTTATCATTTAAATGAAAGTTATATTCATACTACTATACTAAGTGCCTACTTAGGCTGTGTTGTTTGCAGTGGATAAGTGTCCCCACTTTTCTATCCCAAAACCTATTATAGGAAAAAGGCAGTGGCAGTTGCAATGCAGCAAGTGCCGCTATGCAACACGCTGGGAGCATAAAAACACTAAACTGCCACTCAAAACACAATTATTTGAGCCCCAGTTGTCTCTGTTACCTTTGTCCCAATTGTCCCAAATGTCCCATTTGTCCCAAATGTCCCATTTGTCCCAGTCTGAATTCACTTTTTTGAGTCCAATTTGTTCCATTTTCTCTGTCCCATTTGTCCCAATTGTCCCATTTGTCCCAATTGTCCCAGACCGCATTCACTTTTTTGAGTCCAATTTGTTCCATTTTCTCTGTCCCATTTGTCCCAATTGTCCCATTTGTCCCAATTGTCCCAATTGTCCCAGTCCGCATTCACTTTTTTGAGTCCAATTTGTTCCATTTTCTCTGTCCCATTTGTCCCAATTGTCCCATTTGTCCCAAATGTCCCATTTGTCCCTGTCCCAATCCACTTTTTCTTGAGTTTGGGACAATTGGGACAGTGAAACCCCCCCCCCCATCAATATTAAAGTAGTATTTACTCCTTTAATTTTCCTCATTGTGTACTCAACTAGGTTGGGGGGGGGGTAAGCCATGATTACGTAATATTCTCCTCAAGAGGAGGGGGTTGGGCTTTGATAACGTTTGATTACGAGGGGGTTGAAAATGGCCAAAAATTGATTACGTAATATGTGAGTATGTGAACGATCTCTAATGTCGCCCGCATTTTGATTGATCATGATCAATGATCATAATGAATAATGATACTGAGTTTCAGTAAATTATAAATGTTACAGGTGGGGAACGGGTTTTTCAACTCCTACCACGCATACGATAGGGTCTGGGCAAGTTTATATGGTCACGACAGAGAGAAAGATGAGGTAGTAAGATGTGAGATGAAAGTCAAATCTTAAATATCGCTCGGGAGATGAAATTTCGTGAACCCAATTTGCAATTGCAAATAAACTAATAAAGATAGGTGCCAAAGCATCGCTTCATGACGCATCACCTCTACTCCATCCTCAAGCTCTCCGAAGACTGAGGTGCAGGATCCCATCCTGCAGGATCCCATCGCATATTCGTGCATTTAATGGATGTTGATTGTTGATGTTCGAACTGGTTTCATGCGGTTTCGTTACCAACTTAGGCTTAGAGCAGTCAAGAGGAATTGACCATTCGGAAGAAAGAAGAATAGCGTTACAATGTCATGTATACTCTGAGTGAAAGATTTGGTTGTTAGAGGGTATTGTGCCAAGTTACGAGTTTTCTTACCAGTCTCATTCTCAATATTTCATATTATATATGAATTTAGTGTACATCTTAATAATCCTATTGTGAGATAACAGCTTAGCCTGTTTGGTAAAAGTGTCACAAGAGTTGTGATTTTTGTCCAATGGATCCATCATGTCCAATGGACGTCCATTGGACATCCAATGGACATCCATTGAACATGATGTCCACCAGTAAAAATGTCCAATGGTGTTCAATGGATCCAATGGATCCATTGGATCCATTTTTGGTGTTCAATGGACATGTTCAATGGCTCCAATGGGTGTTCAATGGATCCATCTGAGTGGATCCAATGGACACAATCACCAAACATGGTTTGGTAGATGGACATCAGTCTGGTATTTTTGTTCATTGGATCCATTGTGTCCATTGGATCCAATGGATCCATTGCGTCCATTGAACACAATTGGACATGTCCATTGGATTCATTGGATCCATTGTACATTGTGTCCATTGGATCCATTGCGTCCAATGGATCCATTGTGTCTAATATGGACAAAATGGATCCATTGGATCCAATGGACACAATGTGCAACGGATCCAATGGACATGTCCAATGGACGTCCATTGGACATGATGGATCCAATGGATCCATTGGACAAAAATCACAACTCTTGTGACACTTTTACCGCCTGCCAGATTTTCAACTTTACTTTACCTTCTACTGTTTGTCAACCTGCCAGATTTCCAATTCAATTCGATTCAATTCAATTATAAATTTTTACAGCACAAAACTTGTCATATATTTTTCTCTGGGTTATATATTATGAAGCATCTGGGATGTGCTGAGGGTAGGCACCAGGCTATATACCAGGTGAACTGCAGTTCATATGAAGTCGCCGCGCACTTCATATGAATTCATATGAATTCATATGAGTTCATATGAATGCGTTTTCCAGTTCAATAAATTTCAAAATGAGTGAACTTCATATGAACTTCACATGAATTCATATGAACTTCATATGAACTCTACCAAGTTCATATGAACTTATATGAATTCATATGAATTCATTAAACGTTGATGAACTAGTTCACCAAAATTTAGTGAACTGAGATGCATATGAATTCATATGAATGAACTAGTTCATTAAAAGAACTTATGAACTATGGGATGAACTTGAGATGAAACTACGTTAACCCGGCAACTCGAACTGCGTTGAACTGTTGAGTTCACGTTGAACTGCGTTGAACCACGCTAACTGCGCTTAACTAGTAGTTCATTTGAGTTCACCTGAGTGTCCACTTGACATGTAATCCTTCTTACAAATTTCCGCTACTAGTAGTAGGGTGTATGTTGGTATGTTACTGTTACCCGCTACCCTCCACTGCACGCAACATATCCTCGACTCGACGACTTAACAACCTCGTAATGTTGTCTGACAACGTAGGTGCCAGGTGGTCATCGAATTGACTCGACTACTCGGCGACTCGACTCGACGACTCGACTCGACGACTGAACAACTCGACTCGACTCGACGACTTAACAACTCGACTCGACTACTCGACTCGACTCAAATACTCGACTACTTGACTCGACTACTCGACTCGACTACTCGACTCAACTACTGATTTCGACTCACTGACCTCAACTACTGACTCGACTACTGACGACTACTGACTCGACTACTCGACTCCGACTCCTCGACTACTCGACTCGACTCGACTCGACTACTCGACTCGACTACTGACTCGACTACCGACTCGACCACTGACCTCGACTACTGACTCGACTACTGACTCGACTACTCGACTCGACTACTCGACTCTGACTACTCGACTCGACTACTGACTCGACTACTCGACTCGACTACTCGACTCGACTACTCGACTCGACTACTGACTCGACTACTGACTCGACTCGACTACTCGACTCGACTACTCGACTCGACTACTCGACTCGACTACTCGACTCGACTACTCGACTCGACTACTCGACTCGACTACTCGACTCGACTACTCGACTCGACTACTGATCCGACCACTCGACTCGACTACTCGACTCGACTACTCGACTCGACTACTCGACTCGACTACTCGACTCGACTACTCGACTCGACTACTCGACTCGACTACTCGACTCGACTCGACTACTCGACTCCAATACTCGACTCCACTACTCGATTCCACTACTCGACTCGACTACTCGACTCGACTCGACTCGACTCGACTCGATTACTCGACTACTCGACTCGACTACTCGACTCGACTACTCGACTCGACTACTCGACACGACTACTCGACTCGACGACTCGACTCGACTCGACGACTCGACTCGACGACTCAACTCGACGACTCGACTCGACTTGACGAGTGACGACTCGACGACTCGACGACTCGACGACTCGACTCGACTCGACGACTCGACTTGACTCGACGATTCGACTCGACTCGACGACTCATACCTTTTTGAACTTTCTCGTTCTATTAAAAAATACAGGCAATGCCATTTTCAACAGATATTTTCTGATCAGATGTAGATCAGATCAGAACAGCGACGCCACAAGGGCGCCACTGCAGCGGCACGGTAGCGCCACGGTGATGCCAAGGCAGTGCTATGGTAAAGCCACGAGGACGCCTATGCAGCGCCACGACGAAGCCACGAAGACGCCATGGATTCACAGTGGCACTGCCGTGGCGTCACTGTGGCACTGCCGTGTCGTCACCATGGCACTGCCGTGTCGTCACCGTGGCACTGCCGTGTCGTCACCGTGGCACTGCCATGTCGTCACCGTGGCACTGCCGTGTCGTCACCGTGGCACTGCCGTCAGCCGTGTCGTCACCGTGGCACTGCCGTGTCGTCACCGTGGCACTCAGGCACTGCCGTGTCATCACTAAGGTTTTTCTTTCCTGGATGCGCTGGTGGCTGACATCCTAGAACAAGCTTTTTTCTCGATTTTGAAACTTTGTCTTTAATTTCGAAATCCGAGGAGTTTTTGGAAAAAATGGGGTAGGGGCTGGTGAAATTTTGGGCCTGCAATGTCCAAGATTGGCCTGTGATGTCTCTAATGGACATGTTTTGTCTCAAACGGGTCTGTGTGGGCCTTTTTATGTCTCAAATGGGCCTGTGATGTATCAGTTAATGGTCATACATTGTCACAAATCGGCCTGTGAGGTCTCAAATGGATCTTGTATTATCTCAAATGGGCCTGTAATGTCTCAAACGGGTCTGTTTTTGTGATCAAGTTTCTGCTAAAAAGTGGGCCTGTGGTGGAAAAAAGTGGGCCTGAACGACGAAAAAACCCAGCATCCTAGGGTGGGCCTGTGGCTACCTGAAAAGAAAAACCTTAGTCATCACCATGGCACTGCCGTGTCATCACCGTGGCACTGCTGTGTCGTCACCATGACACTGCCGTGTCGTCATCGTGGCCCTGCTGTGTCGTCACCGTGGCACTGCCGTGTCGTCACCGTGGCACAGCCGTGTCTTCACCATGGCACTGCCGTGGTGTCACCGTGGCGTAACTGTGGCACTGCGGTGGCGCTGCAGTGGCGTCGCTGTTCCATGTTCTGATCTATGCCCTAATAATCTGTTGTTATCATTTTTGAACTTCGGAGATGAACTGCATATGAACTGCGTTGAACTGCGTTGAACTCCATTGAACTGCGTTGAACTGCGTTGAACTCCGTTGAACTGGAGTTCACGAGATGAACTTTCTAGTTCATATGAATTCAAGGCGAACTGGGGTTCATATGAGTTCATATGAATTCATATGCATCTCAGTTCACTAAATTTTGGTGAACTAGTTCATCAGCGTTTAATGAATTCATATGAATTCATATAGCCAGGCACCAAGTCAAATTTAAAATCTGTTAATAGAGCCTCCCATCAAGGACCAAGTATAAGGATTAAGTAAAGGCTTTAAAAGTGGAATTCCCAAAAAGGTATCAGCCTGGTCTCGAACCTATGGCAGCATGGCCGTATCGTACTAAGTCAAGCGCCTTAACCACTCGGCCACGACAACAGATGTCATTTTCAAATTAGCAACAGATTTGATCATTCCTACAAAAAACCAGCCATAATATAGAATTGTGTGTGGCTGGTTTCTTAACCGTATACGGTTAAAAGTTAGCCGTCTACGGTTCAAGTTGACCGTTCACGGTTAAAAGTTGGCCGACCTCGACCGACACTTACCGGGCGTGTTTTTTGATTCAAATATTCAATTTTAATGTTTTTCTAGATAACATGGGACAATGATTCAACGAAACTGCGGGCGTTTTGCATGCTTTTATTTTTGAAAAGCCACAAAAACACAACTATTTTGGCTTTTTTGGCTTTCAATATTAATTTTTTGGCTAGCCGTCAGGCGGTCAATCGGCTTGTAAAATGTCACTGGGTGTCAAGATATCACCACCAAAACCGTTGGACGGTTGGTTTAGTAACCCCCCGCGGGTTTGGATGTGACAACGGAACCTGAAAAGAGACAAAATGGGCTGATCACATCCAAACCAGCGGGGGGTTACTAAACCAACCGTCCAACGGTTTTGGTGGTGTATTCCCTCCCTGGCCAGGGAGGTAACCCCCCGCGGAATAATAAAAAAAAGCTGGCCAGGGGTATAAGTTAGAGATTTGAGTGTCACAGGGTGATATAATATATTCCCGCCCTGGCCAGGGCGGTAACCCCCCGCGGCAAAAAGAAAACTGGCCAGGGGTATAAGTTAGAGATTTGAGTGTCACAGGGTGATATAATAATATATAATAATATATATCATGATAATTGGGAGCAAATTTGGAAAGCCGAGATGTCAAGAACGGGAAATGGTAGAGCCATGATCGAGGTCAGATTTTGTTTATCTAAGATGGGAAAATGTTATAGGCTATAGGCTCTCCAAAACCGGGACGGTTGTCGTAGTAACCCCCTGCTGATTTGGTGACGTCAGTGCATTCCTTTCGGTTGGAACCAACGTAACTAAACCTCACGCATTCCGAAACAACGTTATTCTAACTTGGAATTACTAGAATTGACCAATTTCCTAATTTCTACAAATCGTCCACGTGAACTCACGTGCTGAAATGTAGCACCCAGATCTAATTTCACGTGCATTAGTCGTATTTGAACTCATTTCAACGTAATCAAGTCGAAAATCGCGTGTAAATATCAATTTCTTTAAATCCCCTAATTTCTACAAAACGTCCACGTGAACTCACGTGATTCACTATTTCATCGTATATTTCCCACATTTAGTAACTGCGAGACATGAAGAAACCATAATTAGTTCACCATCGTATCACAGAATAGGGCTACAGTACAATTTTTCGTCATAAACGTAATTACAACCATTCTGTAGCTCAATTTTTAGAGGCTTCACATGACGACATATTTCGACCGATCGCCGTGAAACTCGTTTCAGAGCTACATCTCGAAATCTAAAAGCAAAATATCGAAGTAAAACATAATCCGACGAAAACTCTTTCAGTTAGAGATGTTCAAAGTAGCGCAAAATAGCGTTTTATCGCAAAATACGCTATTTTAGTGGTTTTACGCGATTTTGATGACGTCATCTTAGCACCCAAATAGGCTCAAAACAACTTCCCATATAGCCTATAAGACAATTCCGCCTTAGTACAACATACTTTGACCAGTCTCATCTCAAGATAAGTCGCAGTTCTTGACATCTCACTCGTTTAAGTTTTGTCCTAAATTTTCGACATCGATTTTTCACCGCACCTTAGAAAATCGCGTATATCTCGATGAAAAATCGAGATAGCCCAATGATCAGTATGATTTTCTGAAAGCTCTTTAAATTTCCAACTAACGATTTTTCAAAATTTTTGAGCTATCTCCATTCCTTCTTGGTGAAAAATGCGCTCGAAAACGACCTATTTTCGCTAAAAAAGCAGTAAAATTTCGCTAAGTTGATGACGTCATAATGACGTCACCAGAACTTCTTTTATAGCCTAATGCAATTTCCCATCTTAGATCTACAAAAGACGGGGGACCTCGATCATTTTACTCTACCATTTGTAGAACTTTGAAAATTTTGAAAAGATATACCTAAAACCGATCAAACAAATTTTCATACAAGCAACCGTTTTGACGATTCATGAATTTGACTTGTTAACAGTCCAGTTTTGTTTATAGATTGTTAATATTTTCTTCAAATGAAAATTATCAAAATCGTCGAATTATTCGCAAAGTCACCCCCACTTATTTGAAACCCCCCTTTTACGGCATTTTGGAAAACATGCCATTTTTAAACTGAAGAGAATGCAATTTCCCATCTTAGATCTAAAAACGTGACCTCGGTCTCTACCAAAACTTCTCATCGATTTAAATTGGGTCATTATCTTATTATATATTATATTATATATCTCCAAAACCGAGACGGTTGTCGTAGTAACCCCCTGCTGATTTGGTGACGTCAGTCCATTTCTTTCCGTTGGAACCAACGTAACTAAACCTCACGCAGTCCAAAACAACGTTATTCTAACTTGGAATTACTAGAATTGACCAATTTCCTAATTTCTATAAATCGTCCACGTGAACTCACGTGCTGAAATGTAGCACCCAGATCTAATTTCAAGTTTATTAGTCGTATTTGAACTCATTTCAACGTAATCAAGTCGAAATACGCGTGTAAATATCATTTTCTTGAAATCCCCTAATTTCTACAAAACGTCCACGTGAACTCACGTGATTCACTATTTCATCGTATATTTCCCATATTTAGTAACTGCGAGACATGAAGAAACGATTATTAGTTCACCATCGTATCACAGAATAGGGCTACAGTAAAATTTTTCGTCATAAACATAATTACAACCATTCTGCAGCTCAATTTTTAAGGGCTTCAGATGACGACATATTTCAGCCGATCGCTGTGAAACTCGTTTTATAGCTAAATCTCGAGATCTAAAAAGCAAAATATCGAAGTAAAACATATTCCGATGAAAACTTTCTGAGTTAGAGATGTTCAAAGTAGCGCAAAATAGCGTTTTATCGCAAAATACGCTATTTTAGTGGTTTTACGCGATTTTGATGACGTCATCACAGCACCTAAATAGGCTCAAACCAACTTTCCATATAGCCTATAAGACAATTCCGCCTTAGTACAACATACTTTGACCGGTCTCATCTCAAGATAAGTCGCAGTTCTTGACATCTCTTTCGTTTAAGTTTTGTCCTAAATTTTCGACATCGATTGTTTACCGCACCTTAGAAAATCGCGTATATCTCGATGAAAAATCGAGATAGACCAATAATCCATATGATTTTCTGAAAGCTCTTTAAATTTGCTAACTCCTATTTGGAAAAATCAAGAAGCTATCTCCTTTCCTTCTTGGTGAAAAATGCGCTCGAAAACGACCTATTTTCGCTAAAAAAGCAGTAAAATTTCGCTAAGTTGATGACGTCATAATGACGTCATAATGACGTCACCAGAACTTCTCTTACATTTTCCCATCTTATATCTACAAAACGTGACCTCGATCATGTCTCTACCATTTGTAGAACTTGAGATCTCATCGATTTAAATTGGGTCACAAATTATCTTATTATTATTATATAAACTCCTGTGACACTGAATTCTCTCATATACCTTATTACAGGAAATATCGCCTTCAGAAAAATGAGCCTACATGTCATTAAGCTACATGAAATTAAGCCCTTTTTGAGGCCCTACGGCTTAATTACATGTAAGCCTAATTTAATGCATTCTTAAAAACATGCTGCCAAATTATCATTGTGGAGAAATTTCAGCCTTGTATTCAAATAATAAAGACCTCATTTGTTACGAATTAGGAATTTTTGGCTTTATTTCCTCATTTGACACTTTGATAGTTTGAATTACTATCCAATTACCACTGAACACAATTAATTTCAATTGGTGAATTTTCAGAGACGATAATTACTATGACAAAACAACCTATAGAATAAGTCATCACAGCATCATGAGAATCTTATCACTTTATTATCAGGTGAATCAAATTGATGATAGAATATATTTTCAGTGCAAAACGTCACATATAAATAGCTGATTATCATAACGGCCTTGGAAACATTGCATGCTATGTAAATTCAGTTATGAAGATATGAGGGTTTGAAGGTATAATGGAGGGTCAAGGAGTGAGCTCCAGGATGTGTCTTGGCATAATCAGTGGCTTTCCATCCGGCATCAATTCAAAGCTTAATCATGATATTATACTGTATCAATACTGATTGAAAAAATCGATGTTTTGGAACTTATTACTTTATTAAGTTCAAATTTGCTTGAAAAAATAGTCATCATGAATTTAAGAATACATGTCATTAAGCTGCATGAAATTAAGCCCTTTTTGAGCCCTTAGGGCTTAATTATATGTAAACTTAATTTCCTGTAATAAGGTATAGCCCTGGCCAGTTACGTTACTGTAGCGTGCGATTTAAGTATACGCGTATCTATAAGAACGGTTGTTCTAGACCTAAAATTTTACGACGAATCGTTCTAGATAGGTCCTGACTCTCTATTTCCTTTTATTTTTTGATATGCAGGGGGTTACCGCCCTGGCCAGGGCGGGAATCTCTTATTATTAAACTCCTGTGACACTGAATTCTCTCATATATAGCCCTGGCCAGTTACGTTACTACTGTAGCGTGCGATTTAAGTATACGCGTATCTATAAGAACGGTTGTTCTAGACCTAAAATTTTACGACGAATCGTTCTAGATAGGTCCCGACTCTCTATTTCTTTTTATTTTTCTGATATGCAGGGGCTTACCGCCCTGGCCAGGGCGGGAAAGAGAAGTTCTGGTGACGTCATTTTCACGTCACTATGACGTCATCAACTTAGCGAAATTTTATTGCTTTTTTAGCGAAAATAGGCCATGTTTATGAGCATTTTTCACCAAGAAGGAATGGAGATAGCTCCAAAATTTTGAAAAATCGTTAGTTGGAAATTTAAAGACCTTTCAGAAAATCATACGGATCATTGGGCTATCTCGATTTTTCATCGAGATATACGCGATTTTCTAAGGTACGGTGAAAAATCGATTTCCAAATTGTAGGACAAAACTTAAACGAGTGAGATGTCAAGAACTACAACGTATCTTGAGATGAAACCGGTCAAAGTATGTTGTACTAAGGCGGAATTGTCTTATAGGCTATGTGGGAAGTTGGTTTGAGCCTATTTTAGTGCTGTGATGACGTCATCAAAATCGCGTAAAACCACTAAAATTGCGTATTTTGCGATGAAACGCTATTTTGCGCTACTTTGGACATCTCTAACTCAAAGAGTTTTCATCGGATTATGTTTTACTTCGATATTTTGCTTTAAGATATCGAGATTTAGCCATAAAACGAGTTTCACGGCGATCGGTCAAAATATGTCGTCATGTGAAGCCCTTAAAAATTGAGCTGCATAATGGTTGAAATTACGTTTATGACGAAAAATTTTACTGTTGCCCTATTTTGTGATACGATGGTGAACTAATAATGGTTTCTTCGTGTATCGCAGTGACTAAATGTGGGAAATATACGATGAAATAGTGAATCACGTGAGTTCACGCGGACGTTTTGTAGAAATTAGGGGATTTGAAGAAATTGATATTTACACGGGATTTTCGACTTGATTACGTTGAAATGAGTTTAAATACGACTATTGCACGTGAAATTAGATCTGGTTGCTATATTTCAGCACGTGAGTACACGCGGACGTTTTGTAGAAATTAGGGGATTTGAAGAAATTGATATTTACACGGAATTTTCGACTTGGTTACGTTGAAATGAGTTCAAATACGACTAAAGCACGTGAAATTAGAACTGGTAACTATATTTCAGCACGCGAGTTCACGTGGACGATTTGTAGAAATTAAGAAATATATCAATTCTAGTAATTCCAAGTTAGAATAACGTAGTTTTGGGCTTCGTAAGGGTGAGTTACGTGGGTTAGACTTTCGTGTGGGCAAAGTAACGTGGATTTGGACTACGTGAGGGCAAGTTACGTGGGTTCAAACTGCGTTTGGGCAAGTTACATGGGTTCAAACATAAATCTGTCAAGATATCACCACCAAAACCGTTGGACGGTTGGTCTAGTAACCCCCCGCGGGTTTGGATGTGACAACGGAACCTGAGAAGGTCCAAAATGGACTGACCACATCCAAACCAGCGGGGGGTTACTAGACCAACCGTCCAACGGTTTTGGTGATATAATATCATGCCCTGGCCAGGCGGTAACCCCGCGGTAATAAAAAAGACTGGCCAGGGTATATATTAGAGGAACGAGTGTCACAGGGTGATATAATATTCCCGCCCTGGCCAGGGCGGTAACCCCCCGCGGTAATAAAAAAGACTGGCCAGGGTATATATTAGACGAACGAGTGTCACAGGGTGATAGATATAATAATATATATACCTTAGTACCAGAAATATAGGCGACTAATAATTAAGGCGCAAGATATTAAGGCGACAAGATATTAAGGCGATTTTTCCTGGAGTTTCAATTGAAGTTTTTTCCCGAAAATAAACGATTTTTTCAATTAAAATGGCTATGAAATGAATATAAAATTGAACGAAAATGCAAAAAAGTCTTGTCGAGTGGGCCTTCAAAATACAGTACATCATATCCTGAGCTTTTCAAGCGGATCAATGAACATTTTAGAGTCAATACCGACATCCTTACATCGTGCCACATCGTCAGTGATACCAAAAGTTGCACTGATAACTGGCTATTAAGTTGCTAAATTGAAAAACTCGATTGGGGAGGAAAAAATAACTGAAAATAAAGTCTTTAAAAAATTAAGACAACCAGATATTTAGACGATCAGATATTAAGGCGACAAGAAATTAAGGCGATTTTTCCAAAATCGCCTTAATTTCTTGTCGCCTATATTTCTGGTACTAAGGTATATCATGATAATTGGGAGCAAATTTGGAAAGCCGAGATGTCAAGAACGGGAAATGGTAGAGCCATGATCGAGGTCAGGTTTTGTTGATCTAAGATGGGAAAATGTTATAGGCTATAAGAGAAGTTCTGGTGACGTCATTTTCACGTCACTATGACGTCATCAACTTAGCGAAATTTTATTTCTTTTTTGGCGAAAATAGGCTATTTTCGAGCGCATTTTTCACCAAGAAGGAAAGGAGATAGCTGTCTGATTTTTCAGAATGATTTTTAGCAAATTTAAAGAGCTTTCAGAAAATCATATGGATCATTGGGCTATCTCGATTTTTCATCGAGATATACGCGATTTTCTAAGGTACGGTGGAAAATCGATTTCCAAATTATAGGACAAAACTTAAACGAGTGATATTACCACCAAAACCGTTGGACGGTTGGTCTAGTAACCCCCCGCTGGTTTGGATGTGATCAGCCCACTTTGTCTCTTTTCAGGTTCCGTTGTCACATCCAAACCCGCGGGGGGTTACTAGACCAACCGTCCAACGGTTTTGGTGGTATTATAATAATATATATATATCATGAATCATGATAATTGGGAGCAAATTTGAAACGATGAGATGTCAAGAACGGGAAATCGTAGAGCCATGATCGAGGTCAGGTTTTGTTGATCTAAGATGGGAAAATGTTATAGGCTATAAGAAAAGTTCTGATGACGTCATTATCACGTCACTATGACGTCATCAACTTAGCAAAATTGTATTGCTTTTTTAGAGAAAATAGGCCATTTTCGAGCGCATTTTTCACCAAGAAGGAAAGGAGATAGCTGTCTGATTTTTCAGAATGATTTTTAGCAAATTTAAAGAGCTTTCAGAAAATCATATGGATCATTGGGCTATCTCGATTTTTCATCGAGATATACGCGATTTTCTAAGGTACGGTGAAAAATCGATTTCCAAATTATAGGACAAAACTTTAAACGAGTGAGACGTCAAGAACTGCGACTTATCTTGAGATGAGACCGGTCAAAGTATGTTGTACTAAGGCGGAATTGTGTGATAGGCTATATGGGAAGTTGGTTTGAGCCTATTTTGGTGCTGTGATGACGTCATCAAAATCGCGTAAAACCACTAAAATAGCGTATTTTGCGATAGAACGCTATTTTGCGCTACTTTGGACATCTCCAACTCAAAGAGTTTTCATTGGATTATGTTTGACTATGATCTGCTGCTTTTAGACCTTGAGATTTAGCTATAAAACGAGTTTCAGGGCGATCGGTCGAAGATTGTTGTCCTGCGAGGCTTCTAAAAATTGAACTGCAAATTGATTGAAATTATGTTTATGACAAAAATTTGTACCGTAGTCCTATTCTGTGATACGATGGTGAACTGATAATGGTTTCTCCATGTCTCGCAGTGAATAGGGATGGGAAATATACGATGGACAAGTGAAGCACGTGAGTTCACGCGGACGTTTTGTAGAAATTAGGGGATTTGAAGAAATTGATATTTACACGGGATTATCGACATGATCACGTTGAAATGAGTTTAAATACAACTAATGCACGTGAAATTAGATCGAATTGCTATATTTCAGCACGTGAGTACACACGGGCGATTTGTAGAAATTAGGGGATTTGAAGAAATTGATATTTACACGGGATTTTCGACTTGGTTACGTTGAAATGAGTTCAAATACGACTTATGCACATGAAATTAGATCTGGTTGCTATATTTAAGCACGTGAGTTCAGGACTACGTGAAGGCAAGGAGTTACGTGGGTCCAAACTGCCTTTGGGCAAGTAACATGGGTTCAAACTACATACATCTGTCAAGATATCACCACCAAAACCGTTGGACGGTTGTTCCTAGTAACCCCCGCGGGTTTGGATGTGACAACGGAACCTGAAAAGAGACAAAATGGGCTGATCACATCCAAACCAGCGGGGGTTATTAGACCAACCGTCCAATTCATAATTTCAGGTGGTGATATAACATAGATAGAACAGGAGAAAAGGAGGAAATGTGACTTACATAACTACAGAAGCAAGTAGTATTGTTTTTCTAACGCTTAATCCAGCAAAGTTGCAGTTCATCACAATATAATATATGTAAACCCCACACATCAGTGACAGCAGGAATTTGAGCATATTCATCATATCTCCAAGCCACATTGTGATTACGTCGAAAAGAAAAACACAACCATTACTTTGCTCTCCAATTGGTGGTTTGGAACATGCCATCACTATCCCTGAAATTAATGTTATTAAATTAGTAAATAGAGTTAATGTTAGACCTACCTATGGACTCAAGAGTCAAGACCACTCTCAAAATGTTGGTACACACCCTGGCTTACTCATATATCAAATTTGTGTTTTCCAAACTATGAGGGGTCCTCCCCCCCCCCCTTACATAGTAAAATATAGTAAATAGAGTTATAGAGGTCTCTAATCGATTAAATTGTTAATAGAAATAGCCTTTGAGTTTGACAATAGCCTATATGGTCGATTACTAGGACATTACATAAACATTTAACAAAGAACGCACCGCAAACGGTTATCAATGTAAGTATGTAATAGAGCAGCAGCCTTCAGTACTCAAAATTACTTATAAAGTCTACACAGTTCTGCACTGTAGGTACCTAAATATTACCTACTCAATTACTATAATAGTATAGGTAATGAACTGAAATATTCTGGTCAATATTTTGAAATTTGAAAATAAGCAATAGATTTGAATGATAAGAATTTAAAAAGGCTCAATTTTACTATTTAATAATTTACTTGCATACCAATAATGAGGAAGAAGTAGGAGATCGAAAATTTAGCCATCTGCTTAAGGACTTTGCGAAAAAACATCTTGACTGTTGCTGGTTGGTTGTTTTCTTTCATCTCCACCTATGAATTTGGTATTGAGCAGATGTCTCGAGCTTGATAAATTGATACCTAAGCGCAATCATTTCCTGGGGAGCTGGGGGAATGGTGAATAATGTAGCAGTGGCCCTTATAAGCTTATACAGATGTTATAGAGCCAGTAGGGCACCAGGCGGCCATTACAAGTTTAAAAGTCTCATATACCTATAACTCTATCTATATTAATAATTTCAGAGTGTTCGTGCATCTGTCTGTCTGTCTGTCTGTGTAAAATGACTATTTAAGAAGTGCATTTGATATTTTTGATCGTTTTTTTCGGGAAAATCTTCTCCCAATTAAGGGGATTATTATTATTTAAGGAAAATTTGAATTGGACCATCCATTGATTAGTTATTTGCATAATAAATATCATGCGTTTACTAATGCTAATATATGCTATGGAAAGGCAATACTATATAGGTGATCTCTAATTACAAAGTATGTTGTGCGGGGCATTTCTGCTAATATCTGTAATCCTCGGTAAGCGGTAATGGTGATCCAATTACAAATTCCAAGATGAGGTCATGAAGCATGTAGCTGTTGGCTGCTGGATACAAGATGAACCGAAGGTATCAGGTTGATTATTTCCGCGAATCTTCGCGGGCAAACGCTAGTAAGTATATAATATGGACGTCGTACGGACATTATACTATTGTGCAGCCTTGGACGACTATCGTAGTACAATATGCTGTTTAGCGGTCGTTATACTTATATGGTTCAATGGTTGTTATATGGTTCAATGGTTGCTATATGGTCTATATTATATACATAATATGATGTTACTACACACTATTGAGGTGTGGATTGGTGAATATTCCTCGAGGCGAAGCCGAGTGGAATATGGGAAATCCACACCGATATCCGTGTGAAGTAACATTATTATTTAACGATCCAAAAAAAGTAACAATTCCGCTCCGTAAACTGGATTTCAAACTCGGCGAACGGGCTGTGAGTTAAATAATACACAATACACATATGTATATGCCTTTAATTAAACCGTGACCATTTTACTAAGACTACTAAGACGCATTCTATATCATGTGTATATGCCATTATGAAGCAATGACCTACACAGCCATTATATTAACATATTATTGATAATTAAAGATTATTGAAAAGTTATTTCCTATTTGATCTTCTCATCCACGCATTATTAGTGTGACGCATTCAAAACCCCATCCCTGAGGATTTCTCTTCCCAGGGCAAGACAATCCTTGCATAGGTCTCCTCCAGAGCAGGATGTGGGGATCTAGGATTTGGAGGAAATTGCTGATTTGCTGATATATTTGGATAAGGAATGGTTCAGCTTCCAGTCACCAACAAATAATTAATTTAGAAGTAACAACCCACCAGTCCATTGGTCAAGGGAAGGAATATAAGGAAAACCATGGCGTTGGTTGGTGCTTCAATTGACATGAAATTGACCTCATCCTCGTGATTGAATTCAATTCCATAGTATTTCCACTTGCAAACTGTTTCCACTGAAATAAGAGTCGTGTTTGGTATTATCAATTGTGGTAAAATTAATTGAATAGTTTAAAAATAAAGATACCTTACAAGACAAAATAACATGGGACAATAATTCCGGGGATCGAAATTTTGGGGGTTCGAAAATATGGGGATTTTTTTTCAAAATCCCCAAATTTCGTACCCCAAATTAAATTAGGGGATTTTCGCCTTTTTTCAAATTCAAAAAAATAAGGTAACTTGTGGGAATAAATCAGAACTTTAGAAAAGCCAATGTCACTGAGGTGATCGATGTAGTAGAATTTCCAGTACAAGATCCCTTTTATAGAGTCGAGTGTGGAAGGCTTTATTTGGAATTACTGCACTTTAGATATTTTGAACTCTTCTGCACTGATATACTTATTGAAATTTGCCCGGGAATTCCATATTTTAAGCACTGTTAGTCAAATCACAAACCCACAATTAACTAATTTGGGGGAAATAATTTTGGGGATCGAAATTTTGGGGGTACGAAAATATGGGGATTTTTTCGAAAAATCCCCAAATTTCGTACCTTTTAAATATGTCTCGTAAGGTACCTAGTTACTGTATGCATTATTCAGCCTAGGTTTTCAACTATCATATTTTGTATCTATAATGTTTATTACATTATGTAACATTTCTTTAAAACTTAAGAAGAAAAACAATCTTACTTATAATTTCGCATTTCGTGTATGTTTTCTGTACGTCACGCCCCATAGCAACGCGCGCGCAATGGGGGAAATTTTATGTGCAGATTAACTGCGCGCGCGTTCATTTTCGTTTAATGCTGTTTTGACTTTTGATTTCGGAGCTTTATAACTTTTGTTCTGATTGGAAGTTTTTGATGCGATAAAAAGTATTTAGTTGATTTGAAATTTGCGAACGAGGTGCTGCGTAGCAGCGCCGAGTGAGCTGTGTATTAGCAGGCCCAACGGGCCTGCTAGTCTCTAATATAATTTCGCAACCTCTGTATATTGTACGTCCGTCACGTTTTTTGTCCTTTTGTAGACACATTTTGGGGTGCCCACGTACAGTATGGATATATATGCGCGCGTTGCTATGGTTACATATTGCGCGCGCGCGTTCATTTCTGTTTTATGATGTTTTGAATAAGTTGATCCGTAATAACTTTTGATGTGATTGGAATTTTTTGATGCGGTAAAAAGTATTCAAATAATTATATGAATTTGCGAACGAGGTGCTGCGTAGCAGCGCCGAGTGAGCTGTGTACTTGCAGGCCTAACGGGCCTGCTAGTCTTATATATAATTTGGAGATGGCACGTGAATTATGTCTGTCTGTGCGGGCGCACAATTTAAATGATAGAGGTTCCTGGCCAAAAATACCACAAAATGGCATAAGCAATAGCAGAATAACCATCCCAACTGGTTTAAAATGTGTATTCAAATAAAACGTCTAATTCGTGTCTATTTATTGACTGGACACAATAGCCTGATCTTTATTCAAACTTTCAAAGGCCAAAAATGCATCGGAGCAATATCCAATAAGCCCAATATACATAGATGCCCAAAACATCATAATTTTTCACTATAAAACCCTCAAACCCTCAAACAATGATTTTCTATCTTCATAAACTTTCAGACCAACATCTCAAGTAGTTTTGGGGTTCAACTATATAAAATTTGAAGCTTCTCACCTATTGCCCCACAAAATATATAATCCAAAAAATTAATTTCAGGAACACTCTGAGTTGGCATAGTGCATATGGATTGCAGGTTACGTTTATTGAGCTAATTATGGACAAATTTATAAGAGAGAAACATCATCTTTATCGTAACTTCAAAAAAATATAACGGTTTTCCTTGATTTGAGTGTTATTTTGTGGGGCTCTTACACCTTTCATGGATCATAAAATCAACAATAAAAATGATGGGATCCCAAATTGTTTAGTTTGAAGATTTGTTAAGTTTCAAAAAACAGTATAATCGAACAAAACTTTTGTTAAGGTTAATGTTTGTTAAACAATTTCATATTTTTCATGTTGTATATTTTGTGGGTCATGGCAAAATGAAGGGCGTTTTCACAGAAAATTTTCGACCACTAAAGGGCTAAATTTTGTTAAAAATCGGTGTGGAAAACTTTTTAAGCCTTTTGCTACTATAAGGAATCCTTATTAGTCACATCATGCTCAATATCTCTGGACGAGAGGTATTTGAAAAATCGTATATATTTTGTGGGTCAAATACCCGTATTGTAAATTTTGCTCCTTCATAAAATTTTTCATGCTTTAAAATTTCATACTGCAATTTTGGAATTCTGCGAGGGAGGCGGGGCGTAGCTCCGCAGAGTGAGCTACGTTTTAGCAGGCCCAACGGGCCTGCTAGTCAAATTATAATATGAAATAGATTACAAATTACTTACAAAGTGGTTTACTAAACCCCATGTCATTCCCATGAATAACAAATTGTGCCACCAACCCCGCTGTCTTTAGCTTGCTGCTATCTCGAAACCATATCAGAAATCCTAGCACAATGATAAGCCAAAAAGAACTCTGCAGAAATGACCATTGTTCACCACTTATGAGTTGATTAAAGAAATCATCATAAGTGCATGTAAGGTTTCAATTAATGAAAACTTAGCGAAGTTTTTTTAGAAGCAAGAAAAGCAATGTTTTTACAAACATTGCATCAAAAAACTATGTAAGTAGCTAAGCTTGGTAGTATGCTGTGTTTTGAATGTTTCAAATTTTCCATCAACATCACACTTCTGAAGAGTATTATTATAAATTGATTAGAGATAAAATTCTAATGCTATTTAAGTTTACTGAGTAGAATTTTAGGTTCATATTGTATCATGGCCATAGAGGGTAGTTGGTAGTGACTCATTTTGCTTTAAATTTTATCTGTAATGTTAATCAACTCATGATACCCTTCAGAATTAAATGTTGATAATGAACACAGTTTTATTGCTTGTCTTTTTTTAATTTATCTGTTCTTCACCCATAAAAACGGGTGGATAAATTTTATCAATAATAGAATAATGCATACCATAGATAAAAATGAAGAAGTATTTTATTCTTACTTTTACTATGAAGTCGATGAAAAGTATCTTAATAACTGGGTGCTCTAAAAACAGTCCATCTTTGTCAAATGTCCTGTTGATAAGAGAGTGAGAGGTTCCAAAAGAATTAGGCTGGTTTGATATTCAACTTTTCAAAATTCGTCCAATTCGCCGTACGTCCAATTGACTACACTTCTCTTAAAGAGAAACCCAACAGGTTTTCTCGTTATGTTATATAATATAATGCCATTAGCACTCACCGATTGTCCAAAGATACTTTAATAGAGATAGGGAACATGAGGGCTAATGCGGGGAGGACAATATACGCGTACATTTTGTTCAACGTCGTGAGAAGCTTTTTTGGGGAACGGCATATGTGTCCCCAGCCAAACCCAAGGATCATCTGCCGGGATATATAAAATTTCAATGTTTCAATATGTAACTATTTAAGAAGCCAATAATATTCAAATGAATAAACTTTCGTCTTATAACAAATAGGTAGGGCCAATCCTAACTCCTATAAACACCATTTTTACAAATTAAACCCCGTTTGGACTTTGATTCTTTTATAATATCAACTTCGGGGTCAAGGTAGGTTGAAATTTGCGACTTAGATTTCAAATTTTCTCGACAAATATCTAAATGTAGATTAAAGAATTCTTCAAAAATATTGATTGTAATATTTTTAATCTCAAGGTGCTTACCAGGAATGCCATCTCTAATAGAAATGTGGAATAATACTCATGTGAACAATCTATTTGACGCCGTCCAGGAATGATAATCAGGCCAAAAGTCCTCCTCCAATTCATGTCACGGACCTATCAAGACGATTGAAAAATAAAAAAGGTACTTAGTACAATTATATGATACTGAATAGTTTATTAATGTTGATTGATAGCCTAAAATGACAGGACGTGCACATGTGGAACTCGTACTCCATGAGCATGAACATCATTTACAATTGTACAAGTTCACTGTGTTCGAATCAACATGGATCGCCACATTCCCTTCTCGAATAAAAAGAAGACTGTCCAAAAAATCAAAGGGGGTAATGGAATTATGTCCTATTCCCTTTTTTGTTTCTTTCATTTACCGCTTTGCCAGTAGGTTGACACTGTGATGCATTAGACAGGCTAATCAGACCTGCATTAGACCTGGTAAGACCTGCATTAGACCTGCATTAGACCTGGTAAGACCTGCATTAGACCTGCATTAGACCTGCATTAGACCTGATAAGACCTGCATTAGTCCTGCATTAGACCTGCATTAGACCTGCATTAGACCTGATAAGACCTGCACCTGACCCAAGTGACAAACAGACATGCAGACATGTTACACTGATGTATCATAGTGCCACCAACCTCGCCTCGACTTTCATACGATTTCAATGACAGCTTCACAAAATATCACTAGATTCACTTCACCTAATAACAAGCTATTGTATCAGTGTATACGTGTATCTATCACCTCAATCCTCATCATCGAACGCATCTTGTTAGCGACAAATGACACGCGATCCACTGAATAAGCTCTCGAATATCAGGCCTGATGCTGCCTAATATAAAGTTTATAGTATAAACTATTGGATAAGGCACAAGGATACGATAAACCCAATAACAGAAGGGAAGCACAGATAAACCTGTCGGCATATACTCATATAGTCCAAAAGTGGACTTTATGCCAACAGACGAAATACCGGATTGTCCCTAAAAATCGAATGTCGGCATATAGTCCGCTGTCGGCATAAAGTCCGGGTACCATACGATTGAGTTAAACCTTTTCCCTATTTTAGCCGATAACATGTCCCTCAAAAACCCAGAAGAATCAAGCAAGTATCCAAGTCTTCGAATGAAATGGGTGAGTTAATTCAGAATATTCCGGTAAATTTCCAATTTGCATTCCCAACTCCTAACTGTCTAGATATGTCAATATGCTTTTTGCGGCATCTTGCATCAAACAACATAATATCAGCATGTTTATATGATGTCCATACAAGTTGTATGGGCATTATGTAAACAAGTTGTTTCATTCTCGTGTATCTATTTAGGAATCCAATGTCTCATCTATAGAGGTGTATGGGTATACTACAAACATAACAAAATACTGCATATCGATTTTCTAATTCAAGGATTGACATGAGAGGCGGAAGAGACTAAACTGCGAATCATCAGCGGTTACCCTACAGTTGTAAGGCTTCCCTGCCATCTGCGATGTAGATGTCCCATCAGCAGGTGACAAAGGGAAACGGAGGGGTTTCGTCCCACGTACCCCTCACAGCTTTCAACTGCAAGGCTGGGCCACCCAGGACTCCGGATTCCTGAGCAACACAGTTTAGAGGGAAGGGGGAGGAAAAAGAAAGAGTTCAGGAGAGATGAAAGATGTATCATACGATTGATTTTTGTTGGTTTTTTAAATCTCATATCATCGAGTGAAAATGGCAATTCCAAACATTCTGTCGCACATTTTTGTGAAGTAGTATGTTGCCCATTTGGTTTTCCACCATGATTCACCCATCAGCTGTCTATCCCTGGGTCATAGAATTAAATTTTTGTCAAACAACAGTTGTCCCAATTCCAGCCTGATGCAGGGCTAAAATAAAGCTGCAAAACACGGAAAATTTTGGGATCCCAATATAACTGTGACCTATTTATCATCAAATAGCACTCTGCAAAATGTTCTGGGACATCAAGAATCGTGATGAACCGTTCAAGCCAATATGAAAGCCCAAAAATGGACATATCAATCAAACAGGATAAACATGCTAATTAACAAAAATCTGTCCTTACATTAAAATTTTAAATTTTTGGATGACCAGACCTGCCTGGAAAGGATTTCATCAAGCGAATTTTACTAAAATGAGGTCTAGAAATATCAATTTTGCATCTGCGTGCACTATGGCCAGGCCCATTTCACTATTTTTACTCTTTATCTTAATGTTAATCTTAATCGTTTTGCAGATCATCAAAATAACATGGAATATCCATTCAAGTGGTATTTACTTAGTTTAATTTCATGACGGTTATCAAGTGAGGCTTCAGTAACAAATAATTTCGGTGGAAAAAACCATCCTGTCTTTGATTTAGGATCGGTTTCCTGCATTGAAATAACATACTTATGTGAGAAGTTTTGTAAGGCTGGAATGGCCCTTTTTAATTTTCTAGAATCGATGAATGCTGTGGGTTATGTAAAACCAATATGTCAAAATGACTTCAATAGCATCAAATGGGCAGCATTTAGGTACGAAATGATCATTCTAGTTATTAGAACCTCTCACTTTTTCCTCATTTTAACTACAATTATGAAAAACCAACAAAAATCGTCAATATGATAGATACCAGACACCTAAGAAAAACGAGGATTTGAGAGAAAGCGGTATGTAGTGCTGTGACGTTGTGACGAAGCGGCGTGTAGTGTGACTCGTACTTCATTCACTTTGTCACAAGTAATTTGGTTGATCGATCTTTCAATTACCGCTGCCACGATCGCCAAATGTATTTTGTGTGTTAAATAGCATTTGCTTCACGTACTTATAATGCGCGGCTCATAACATGCGTGCGCGTCGCGTCGCCTCACGCCTGTTACATGTGCTAACATACTAACATAGAATTATACAATAGCTCAATAGTGGTGCAGGTTCACAAAATAACTTTTCCTTGACGAATCTTTCACAGACATGATTTCAGATAGTTCACGCTAAGACAATGCGCTTCTCTGCTAATTTCCGAAAAATCTCCAATATGGGGCCGTTCACATATGATGTAATCAATTTTTGGTCGATTTACCCCTCCCCCTTGTAATCAAGATTTTTTAGTTGTATTTGTTACAATAACACGTAACGTAATCATTCGGAAACCCGCTCACCCTAGGCGATAATGTAAAATGTGAACGATCCCTATGTACTATTTAGATATTGGGCGTGCGTGCCGATGTTTTTTGTCCTTTTTCCCCATTTTGCCAATAAAATCTGGTTGTGGTTGACTTTTTAATTACTGAATTGGTGACTGCATACAAACCAAAAGCTACGAGCTATCAGCTACAAGTTAAAAAGTATTATTTGGCAATTAACATGGAAAAATGAAAAGGCGAAAAGAAGTATGGTACATCGCAATGCAATGAATGAATTCACTTTTAATATGAAATCTGAGCGCAAAGTGCAGAAATTATATTAAAGAACCGTATAAAATCAAATGTGTCCAAAAAACAGCCTGCAAGTTTGCTGCATTTAACATCAAACCAACGTGAGGTATTGAATTAAATCATAATTTTACGAAGATGACAGTAAAAATGAAAGGCATTTTCTGTTTCCTTTTATATTACGACACACAATTGAGCGATAAGACGATAGATTAAATTACAGCACTTTTCTTCTTCTAAAGATAAAAACTGTAATAGGATCCCACCATCACAGTTACCGTATATTCATGCCTTTTATATCCTCAACACCCAGTGGTCGAAAGCAAAAGTTGTACGGTAAAGATAAGATCTAGAACCTCGACTCGACCGTTCCATGTTACTTTTTGGCATGTCTCATGATACAATTACACGTAGAAACGCGGCTGATTGACGTCACCAACCTCTATATTGTTCGCACCTAATAAAACCTAACAGTATCAACACAGACAACCTAACTCTAGCAGTATTAACAAGTCAACACATACATCATTGATACTGACAGGTTTTTGTAGGATGTTACTGTTTGCAACACGACCCTCCGAGCCTTTGAGTGTATGTGAGCTAAGGGATAAGAAATCCATCGACAGGTTTAGGGCATAGGTTTGCAAAATACAATTAAGGTTCGTGTCTGTAACTCGTCAATCAACCGCGATATTATGTATGTGAGTCTGCTCACGATAATAACCGTGGTGTATCGACCTTTTGGGGCGCACTTTTTTGCTGTGCTACAATAATGTACGTATAGTACTCGTAGGTGTCGAAAATTCTGAGAACGCTTGTGAAATTTCTTCAGTGTCGACCAGTTCGTACGTGATTCTGATTTGACAGCATAGTATATTTACGAACGGACTTGGCCCCACGCGATGATAACGCGATTAGAAATTACAAAATGATTCTAATTTCTCCAAATTGCGAAATTTCTCTGTTTTGCGTCGAAAGTACATTGCAAGTCGCAACTGCACACAGAAGTACAGAACAGCTTCTTCAAGGGAGATATTTGTCCGACGTTGTCTGACCTATATAGACCTATTTTATAGTAGGATGTTACCCCACCTTCCACCACGCGCACTTTTTACCCTGCAGTCTTCTTCAGTGTCACTTGTCGACGTTGTTCGATTTGACAGCATAGGCCCGTATTCCGAACGAACGCGATTGAAAAATAATGGTCAGATAACGTCTGACAATGCAACACGACCCTCCATATTTCGCCCTAGGGATGGGTGAAATCCATCTATGTCTGAACCCCTTGCGCGCGAAATTTTAAAATAAAATTTAAAATCTGAAATAATGGGTCGGTCAACATCAGACTAGGAGATACAATTGAAACAGTAATATTGATAAAATTTTATTGAAAAATTCAATGTATATAATGCACAATATCAACTAAATTTAAAAGTAAATCACATATTTTAGCAACACTCTAATTATCACAGATAATTAATCGTTTGTGTAGGAGACACCCCGATACGTCAACGTGAGGTCATCAGTTAAAAGCAACTCATCAAATTAAGGGTGGTAAAAGGCTTGTAAATGTTACTGAGGTGTTCCACAAATCCACAATTTGTACGCGTGTGATACTGATTTAACAGTATATTCACCTACGTACATGGCGTCGCGCGATCGGAAATTTCAGAAGAATTCTCATTTCTCGAGGTGGCCTAATTCAAATTGTAGAAAGAGCCCAGTTTGAGGACTCACAACTCTGTGGAGTTTGTCTCCAGAAAAAAACATGTTATCTATCAATCTCGAGTGGCGGGAAAGTTCAAAAGAACCAGCAAGGAGTTTTATACAATAATCTTCCAGGGTCTCAAAACTATCCTTTTTACTAACTTCGCTTTTACTGACGAGCACGCTTACAAGTATGGATCATTGGTTAAAATAACTTCAACAGTAAATACTTCATGACTCATGAGGGATCAATAAATTCAATTCAATTCTTAAAAATTCTCTTAAGTACCATCATATTAAGAATTAGAAAACAGGCGAAAAATCCATCCTGAGTGAAAATACGTTCAACAGTTAAAACTGCATGAGACAAAAATAAATTCAATTCAATTCTAAAAATTGTCTTAAGTACAATATCACCATATAAGAAAACGACAAGGCGAAAAATCCATTTCAAACGTTAGAAAACTAAATAAAATCATTGAGTTACTTGGCCGCTGGCGAACTAGTCCTCGTGGTCCTCTAAATCTAAGTTATCAAATAAAATATGCTCCATCTCCGATGAAAGCGTTGATTCGGTATCGTCAGTCTTCTTGCGGGCCATGAGCCGACGTAGCAGAAGGAGAATCTGTTTGTTTTGTTTGGAAATCTGAAATGAAACTTATTATTATAATAATGGTCATATCATCGGCATCTCATTCACTTCTTAATCATATTCAGATTTGCCACGTATAATGGATATCCATATGCTGTTAACAGGTTCTCACCAACCAGTGAAACGGTCAATGGTATTCAGAGCAGTAAATAATGATCGGAAGCTCCGGGGAACTCACCATCCAATACAGACACTTTTTAAAGGTTGAACAACAGAAAACCTAGTATTATTACAACATTATTACAACACCTGGCTCCCACATAACGACTGATCCCCGCTCCCTGAAAACTCGTACCTCGTTCATCTGGTGCTTGAGTTTCTTGATTTTCCTCGTTTCCACGAGCATCTTGCTCTCTTCCCCTCCGAACTTGACCCTGGCACACACGTCAGGGCCCGTGAACGGCACGTGGTACGTCGTCAGGTACTTCCCCAGGAACGCCGAGCCCAGGACCTCAGTCCGCGAGTTGGGGAGGAAGGTCTTCTTTGCTTTGTTCTTGTTGTCCAGGAAATTCGAGGGTAGTAGAACCTCTACCTGGAATTGTGAGGGATTGATTAAAAATCCTCTTATAACTCAAACTGGGAATATAATTGAGAATTGTAGAAAGAGGATTGAATATAGGGAGTAGAGGAGTAAATAGAAAATACAAACTCTGAGGATTTTCAAATTATATAAAGCATTTGATGAAATCACGAATATCAAAAAGCCACTGATGAATTCCGTGATGCACCTGGAATATGAGCTGTATCTTCATGATGCTCCTCTGCAGCTCAGCCTCATCGTACACAGCTTTAATGTCATCCACAGCCAGACCAACCTGCGGAGCACGCCACCATACTTGTTACTGATTACTTTATTCGAAGGTATATTGGACAGCAATTCAGACACTCAGTATTGTAAAATCTCAGTAGCTCCATCTGTAAGTTGCTAATGCGCACGCCCATATTGAAATTAATGACTGTGTCACGGTTCAGGAGTAAGATATAATCACAAATTATGACACGTCAGAACTAATGCTATGAAGTGACTAGGCACACCTACCAATAAGTTCATGAACACGATGGGCACCACCACTACGAACACAATGAACATGACGAGGGTAGCGGCGGGGTAGTAGAGCGGGCTGGGTTGGTGGAGGGCCTCGGGCACGAAGTAGCTGTCGAACTCCATCTCCCCCGTCATCATGACGAAGGTTCGGAGCACGGAGTAGCCCGGGTTGTGGTACTGAGGGTACTGCTCAAGCACCATCGTGAAGGTCAGGCCGAACGCAACGATGAAGAGAACGAGAACCAAGCCGATCTTCATGAAGGTACCGAATACCTCGACAAACATGACGATGTAAATACCCACGCCGGGAAACTGAAAATATGTGGGGTGTGAGTTACTAACTAAAAAACAGGAGCATATAACACTGGTACAGTTAAATTGAATAGTTTTCCAGTTTCTAAATAATTCTACTACCTGCTGGCTATTAACATCGCTTCCAGAGTGATCAATGAATGGTAGAATTCAGACTTGTAAATAATTTCAAACCCATCTGCCTTCTTAATACAACTCACCTTCCGGAGGAACATAAGGAAGTTCATCCAGGCTACTAACAAGCAAAACACACCAATTTGCCACTGCACTGAACTGATTATAGAGTTCTTCTCAAATATATTCATCGTAAAATAGATGGACAACGCGAACAGCGCTATTTCCGTGAAGTTCTGGATGGTGATGTACTTGTGTTTTTGAAAGAATAACTGAGTCAACTCAATGAAGATCCTGACGGCACTGATCGCTATTGTCACCAGACCGGTCACGAAGACCCACACTGATTTACTAGCTGACGGACTAAGACAGGAGGTTGTGGCCGTCTCTGCGATACAGTTCTCAGTCTGGACGAACTGGCCGGTGTTATCCTTGACAGTGGAGTAAGGTGGTATCTGGACCATGGCGTAGGTGGTAAGTGCCAGGAGATAGAGGGCGTACACCAGGAGGTTACCGTAGTAGAAGTGTTGCCCGTAGTCGCACCACCGGCAGAAGACCAGGCTCGAGACCAGGGGGTGACTCAGCAGCTCGTTACGCTTGTACTTTATCTGCAGAGGGGACGGATGGAGTGAGTGGCGAATGTAGCATATGGGAGATCAAGGGTCCAAAATGCCACTGACTATAGGCAGTTTATAAACCCTATACAATGTACATTCTATACCATGTATTTATGGACATTATACAATATACACCATGTACAGCATGTACGCATGTACACACTATACCCTTAACACAATGTACTCTGAATATGTTACCATGAGGTTGAGCGGGTGGATGTGGTAGTTGTGGAGTTCCTGTCCACTTTCCTCCCCCTTGGTGCCCCCAACCTCAGACTCCACCTCAGTTGCTGAGAGGCTCTTACTGTCGTCCTGCGCGGCCATCATCTCCTGTTCAGTGTCCGTGATGTACTTGTAGTTGAACTGTACCTGGTGTACAATGTACATTGTCATGTATAATGTATATAGTTCAGGGAGTGTACTTTGTACCTACCCTGCCTAGTCAAAGAATGTATTCTGTATACATGAATACATTGCCTTCAGAATGCATACATACACAGAATATAATGCAATATTGGAACAAGCTTTGACTTTAAATCAGCCCCCTGTTCCTCACCTGGAAGTTAGAGTTATCGGTTGTCATCTCCGGAGGGTTCTTAGTCAAGTCAGTACACTTGTTCAGGACGAGCTCTGCCACTTCAGGCATGCTCCTGATAAGTTTCTTCATGGGCGTGTCTCCGTTACGCTGAGCGTTAGTCAGAGCTTTGGGCCACGTTGCTTTGCCTTCGATACTGTGGCTGTGATAATTTCTCATGAATATATTATCACGAACTTAATATGTTGAAAATATGCGTAATTTAATCTTCTGTTACATCAACTCATCAAGTTTTTTAACAAGTTTGTCATTTTGTTAATTTAATCTTCTGTTTATTAACAAAGTTTTTGAATTTGTAGGACTCTGATGGTGAAAATTTATTCCCAGTACTCACGAGACATGAAATAAACCACCTGACAAATAACGTGACGTACTTGATAATTGACTCCGCTACATCTTGTTTGTTTCCGAGAGTGGCCAGCTCCAGAGCATTGAAGTCGTTGGCATCCACCAGCCGCACGTCTGCCCCATTGTCGAGCAAGTACAACACTGCGTCCACGTGACCTGGTGACGTCACAGCCAGGAGTCAGAGGAGGAGGAGAGATGAGAAAAGTATTGGATTCATAGCACGAGAAATATAGGCATCAAATATGCATTAAATATGACGAAAGCACCGAAATCAAAATTTCTCATGAAACTGACTTCTGGAGAACTAACCGTTTTTGGCCGCCAAATGAAGTGGTGTTAATTTAGCTTTATCCATGGGATCAATTTCTGCGTCCGCATCAATCAAGGCCGCCATGACTTTGGTATTGCCTCGAGATGCAGCACAGTCGAGTGGTGTCCAGCCGTTCTGGTTACGGCACCCAACCTCAGCCCCCGAGTCACAGAGGAAGATGGTGGTGTCCACGTGACCGTTCAGAGCTGAGTAGTGGAGGGGGTGGTTGCCCAGATCGTCCTTGTCTTCTATCTGGAAGAGGGATGAGGTGAACATTCGAAACTATATGCTGATAAAATATACATATGGTACATGGTCTTCGCTGTTTATACATTGTCATTGTCATAAACACCTGTAGGAGCTGAGACAGAGACAAAAGAGTAATCTCATCATTCCACCGAAAAAATATTATGAATTTGATGCAACCATGAATAAAAAGGTGGAATGAGTTCAATGTATTCACCTATGATCCTACGAATCAATGACTACCAACCGTGAGACGATCACTTTTGACCAGTTCCCGTGCACATTTTAACCGGCCGTATTCAGCCGCTAAGTGAAGCGGACACTTGTCATCCTCATTCTGAGCGTTTATCTCAAAGTTGAAGTTCAGAAGACTCTTCAAACATTCGAGGTGCCCGAGCTTTGCAGCGAAGTGGAGTGGCGTGTTTTGGAACCTGGGAGAATGTCGCAATGAAATAATTTTGTGAAATTTATGAATTTAACTCAGAGGGAGATAAAGAAAGAAGAAAATCAAATTCTGAATAATTCTGAATCGAAGTTTTTTGTTTTTTCAGCTATCACCCCAACCTGTCCAGCTCGCTATCAATGAGTCTCTCCCCGCCTGCCTGGAGTATGATTGTCAGCACCCCGGGGTTATTCTCCTGAATGGCAGCGAAGGTGGCGCTGTTCTCCCGCTTATCCCGGGCATTCACATCAGCTCCCTTCTCCAGGAGGAGGGTCACTGACTTGGCGTGCCCCCACGCTGCTGCTGTGATCAGGGGCGTCAGCCCCTCCTTGTCTCGAGACTCTATGTTAGCACCCCTGATAGGACAGACTCTATTTTAGTGCCCCTGCAGGGGATGGATAACATGATCGACAAGACGAATCTAGAGTTTAAAATAAGATAAACAGAGCTTTAAATCCTTAATTCATTGATCAATAATTGAATTCAACCGAATGTTTAATCAAATTCCCCCATCTTGATATCCTGTTTAGACTCACGAGTCAATCAAGAACTCGATTACATCAGTGTGGTCAGCTTTAGCAGCAAGATGCAGCGCAGTCTCTCCCACCACATTCTTAGCCTCCAGAGGACTGCCCATCTCCACTAACTCCTTCACCACCTCCAGATGGCCCCGGTGAGCGGAGAGGTGGAGACACGTTTCCCGCTCAGCCGTCTTGAGACTCAGGTTAGCCTTGTTGTTGACCAGGTAGTCCACAACATCCACCCTCCCGTCTTTACAGGCCAGATGGAGGCATGTCATTTTCTCCTCCCCCGCCCGGTTGATGTGACTCTGCATCTTGAGATCTGTCGCTTCCATGGCTTTCTGGAACTTCTTGTTGATGATCGTCTTGACGGCTTGGTAGTTGCCCCCTCCCTCCTCCTTGGCCTGGTTCAGCAGCTTCTTGATCAGGGTGGAGGGGTGTTTGGTGTAGTTCGTTACACTCTTCACTCCTATCGCCGCACACAGGTCTCTGATCTGCCGACACTCGGGACTGTCTTCTGAGACCAAACTGTCCAGACTTTCCTTCAGTTCTATAGACTTGAGTTTACCGAATATCAACTCAACGATCTCCAGACCTGCCTCCCTACAGGCTAAGTGGAGAGGGGACATGTTGGTATTGGAGTAGATTCGAGGATTAGCTGGGTGCAGAGGATTGAACATCAGTTTCTTTATACACGCCAAATCTTCATAGCAAACTGCCATGTGCAGTGCCGTCTCTCCCTGCAGGTCTGGGGAGGAAGCGAAGTCAAAGCATGTCATAATGTGATACTCCAGAATTTCAATACGTTTTACGATCATTTCTTCATTAGACCTTGATTTGGATTTTTACTTAATCTCATTTCTGTTGTTTGATCAGAAACCAAAGACGATATTGCCTCTTGTAAAATTGCGCCCGATCCTTCGCAAAACCAACCTCCGATATTGACTTGGATGGTGTCCAGTTTGACCAGCTCCAGCACAGCGGGGTAATTCCCTCTGTCTGCGGCGCAATGTAGCGGCGTCAGACCGTAGTCGTCCTGGGCGTTGACATCGCCGCCGTTAGCTGCCAGGAACTTGATGGGGGGACTGCCCTCCTCCTCAGCGATCTGATCCTCGACCTTCTTGTACCGGATCTGAGTAGAGTCCTTCCGCCGCAGGAAGGTCCTCAGCGCAGTGATTGCTTCCGCTTCCTTGAGCACTGTGCTGCCCCTGTGTTCATCACTCATGTCCTGTAGAATGATAGTCTGTGGTGTGTCAGTGAATCGTCATAAACAAAATATTCAATTCACAGCTAAATTCTTTAAATCCAATGATCCCTCATTGAATCTTTGTATTGTATTTGTCGTATGATGGGAACATGGAGTCAATATATGAAACTGAACGAACGGGTAGCACAATTATAATTTAAATGCATATGGAAGATGGAAGTAATCGACAAGAATTCGGTTTCAATCATAGAATTAGTGTACACGAGATGCTTCCACAGGACACAAATAACCGCTACCTTTGGCTGTACCTCGATCACACTGTTCTGTCCCTCCCCTCCTTCCCCTGGTGGCTCTTCCAGTTTGTCAGCTGCCTCGTCCTCCTCTTCCTCCTCCTCCTCAACCTTGTCCTCAACGAGGGGGCCTCGCGGCACATACGCAACGAGGGAGGGGTTCAGAGCGGTGCCCTTGGGAGCGTATCTCGTAGCGTGGTGAAGGGGCGTTTGTCCGTCGTCATCCCTCACATTCACATCTGAAAGGTAACAGTATAAGCAGATATTAAGAAGTTATGAGGAATCCATATAGTGTGGAACTTACGGCCAAATAAGAAGGGAATGTAAAAGTAGAGAAAAACAGAGATGAGTAGAAATAGTTTAACTCATCTCCTCCATTCTCGATGAGCAAGTCCATGACGTCCAGGTGGTTGTACCGGGCTGCGTAGTGCATGGCAGCTATACCCTGGCCATCCAGCGTGTCTATGGGGTTCTTCCCACCCTTCACCACCTTCTCCATCTTCCGACGGAAGTGGTTGCTTTGCAGGTACCGCCTGATCACCTTGATGGAGCCTTCCCGGGCAGCCTGATACACGGGGTTTTTCATAGAGTACGTGTGCAGGGAAACGTAAATAAAAATAAATACACGCTGTTGTAGTTGCTGTAAAGTTGTATTAAATGGTTGAAAAGTCAAGGGATAAAGCATTTCTACATATCCTGGAATTGATAGTGAAATAGACTTACCTGCTGGAAATCCATCCCTCCCACGTCCTCTTTGACATCGCCAATGTCATCGAGAGTTATCTGGCGTCCGATTGCTGAAATGAGATAGTTATCGTATACTAATATTGAAAATGGCGATTGGCGATGGAAGCGAATTTCATTCGGTAACAATTAACTAATTAAACCTCCTTAGTCGTAACACCATGATCCAGTGCAACAAAGTATTGGATGGCTTTTAGCCGCACCTCCTTCCTCTTTACAGCTACAAGTTTTTGTAACGTTTGTTTGAGGAACCTATGACTAAGAATTGAGACTGTTCACCTCTATCACGATCATCTAGGAGAGGAAGAGACGAGTTCAATGAAATGTCTTCTAGTTCATGAGGTAAACTCATTAATACGATGCGGAATAAGGGTGAGGTGCCTCCAAACTTTATGCAGAACTCACAATCTTCAAAGGACTAAAGGATAACAAAACCCACTACAAGAGCTTGAATGATGAATACAATGTAAAAGCTTAAAAGTTAGCGTACAAAACACAACATAATAATATGTACAAAGCGCTCTGAAGCACTAATTCATCAACTCATATGAACTCAGGATACACATTACGTTGATGCGTCCTAATGCTCCATTGCTCCCTAGCGTGCTACAGCTCCCACTGAATGTGTACACTCTGCAATACAAGATACAATGCCATCCTGGGAGCAGCAACTCAATCTCATTAGATTCCGAAACAATGACATACTCATACTCATATTGTGGAGTGGCATTGCCGCATTGGAATAGAGCCATGACAATGTCATTTGTCAGTTGAGTATTTCGGGGCAGTAAGGGCGGGAAGTTATTCAAATTGATTCCTGTTTGATGGTGCAAACAATCTAACAGTTCTAATTCTTAAACTACAAGTCATGCCATACCATGCCGTTTCACAATCTTTATCATTGGATCATGAATCTTATCGGCCCTTGGGAAAGAGGGTTTTATAGTCAAAGCTAAAAATAAGGGCCCGTATGCAATGTAAGTCACTACCTAGTAGTTACTAGGTAGTGACTAGGTAGTGACTAGGAATTGAAGGAAAAATGATTTTAACCTGAAAGTATTCTTAAAAAATAGAATTAAAAAAGTAGAACTAAATCCAATAAATTTCCGAAAAGAAGAACTTGGAAAGAAATATGGAATGAGACGTCAAACTTAACTCCTTGGGTCTTGGAAAGACTAGACTCCCCACACATAGACTAACAAGTCGTTATTCTTTATCACCCATGCTATTGGGTTATCAAGACATATTATGAGAATGGCTGAATGATGTATCTATGAAATGATATCATGTTACACTCACGGTAAAAATCAATTCTAGCCGATTTATTGCTGTAAATCCTATCTCTGAAGTGAGTCCCCATCCAGAGAAATGGCTGTTTCAAATGAAACTTCACGGGCGTGAAAAAACGAAATCTTTAACTAAATATATGCAAAAACTCGGTCGTTATTCTTTATCACCCATGCTATTGGGTTATCAAGACGTATTATGAGAATGGCTGAATGATGTATCTATGAAATTTTTTAAAGATTTATTTTGTTATTTTTTCCTCCCCAATCACGGTAAAATCAATCTAGCCAGATTTATTTGCTGTAAATCCTATCTCTGAAGTGAGTTCCCATTCAGAGAAATGGCTGTTTCAAGTGAAACTTCACGGGCGTTTGAAAAATTTTAATTCATTTAACTTTTAATATAAAAATCGTTTATTTTCAAAAAACTCTTGCGCTCCAAAAAAAGGAGCCAGTCTTGTCGCCTAAAATAGAGAGGTCGCCTATATATCGGTACTAAGGAATGCATTGTTATGACAACAGGGGGCAGTACACAGGAGACCCGCTAATCACTGCCTCGTATTACACACACACACACATCACCGAATTACTCTCACTCACTAATCGCCCTTGAAGAGAATGGGAATATCATGGCGCTGAGATCATCACAACAAGTCGCTTTAAATACTCCAAAACAGCCTACGGGGCATCAGTAGTTTTACGAATTATTGATCTCTATTCTGAAGAAATCTGTAAATCTATAAAAATATGCGATGGTAAAAATGACAAACAGCTCAAACTCGCACACCAAGGGATTCATTATTTTGTAATTTGCCAAGCTGTGGAAGGGCGGATCTTTGGGTTCCTGCACTGCTAAAAAGGTGGAGAGAACGCTCTCCTTGTGTTTTGGTTTGTATTTTAGCGACAGAAGTGAAGAGGAGCTCTGAGCTGAGAGTGCAGAGGAGCACTCTCCAGTCAGACCGAATTGGTAGGTGTCTCCGACTGCAGAATCACAGATAATCTCACCGAAGTTCGACTATCCGTGGTGTGTGGTCCACAATGTGAACCACAGAGTGGTCCCGTATTAGGGACCACGTATATAAGAGACTGTCTGCTTCTGTCATTAGAGTTGTTGTGTTTGTAAGTATTGTTTGTGCCCCGAAGGGCACTTTATCATGACAAAAGTTGGATATATACTGCTGGAATATAAGAAACATTTCCTTGTGATTTGAGTGAGCACAGTGATCGGAGGAAAGTTGAGGAAAGCTACTCAGTGAGGCCGTCACGTGGTACATACTGTGTAGCCCTACAGCTGACACGTGGTAACAATTATAGGTAACGTGACACTGCTTAAATTAACCGCTTAGATTAGGTCATCAAATTCAGGTCATCCAGCTGCATTATTATGATGCATAACAACACAGAAAAGAACGTCTGCGTCAAGGAGTACCTAATTAGTTTTAATGCAATTATTGTCACTATGGATAACCAAATAAATGCTATTCCTTGAACAATTGTAGAAGTAGAACTGGTTTTCCTCTTTATTCAAGTCCCTCAATACCCCAGTGAAATCAAATTACCGACACACCCTTTAAACAACCATTTACGAAGTAAGAGGAAGAACGTCGGACTGCCTACTAAATTGAACACTGTGAACGCTCTAGAAGGCCGTGAGAACATTTTTGGAGAATGAAGGGGGTGATCGCCATCTCTATAACAACGTCACATATCATATGGGCTATTACGTATTGCAATTCACATGTTCTTCGAACAACCATAATAACCTGCTTGGCATGCGTGTGTATTGTGATTTACCAAGTGACAAACATGGTCTCAGTGCGAAGAGAAGTCACAGACCTGAAACCAGATCTAGCTATGCCGAATGTTTTCCATTACCAATATTGTCGGCTGTCGCTTTGATGAGCCAGGAAATACCACAAACCTGCATTTGGCTTTGATTTGGGGGTTCGGATCCTAATACCCATTTTGAAACTGTCTTCAAAAGGTGGAACCATTTCAACGAAAGAAAATCCTGATTCTTGAGGAGTAAAGAAACTAACAACTTGAGAATCGGGTAAAATCTTAGACAGCACTGGAAATAAGATGTACACAGTTCTGGAAAGAGAGCAAATACCTTGATGTAATGAGCCGGGGGCCGTTCAGTAGGAAGTAATCTGAGAGGAGAAAATCTACAGAAATTCAATTAAGTCCTTTAGTTTTTAAAAATCTTAAACAGTATCCAATTTCGAGTCTTGATTGCATAACAAGGTTGGTGACTTCCATGACAAGCTTTCATGGCGATTGGTGAGCTACGCGAGCAGAGCAGGGAACTGGAACATTGCCAATAATGAAAATACCCGGAAATATTTGATATTTTTAGTTCCAGGGGCTAGATTTTCAGTAATTTGAATGATCAAATCGTGAAAAGACTACCCCTGGCCATCCTCCAGTGTTAAACACCGATTTGTCACCCGTACCGAATTGTCACTGGAAGTGTTATTGCTATAACACGTGTCCTTACTTCATGTATGACCCAGAACTCTCACCTTACCCAAAGCCTTGACTGTAACCTTGAAGCTGAGTCACCTATAAAGTAGAGTCTGTAGTCAACCAAATTATTCCTGTGTCGCATTCATGAAGTATGCTGTAAGAGCACACTTCGAGTGTTAAACTGCGGGTATGAGTGACAAATCTGCGTCCAACACAGTAACACCCAGATTCTCATCCATGAGATCAATGCGAACTACACCAACCTCCATATAGCGTCACCAAAGTTCTAGAATCTTTGCGTTCCATACCCAGATGATGTACGATGATATTTGATTTCGGGTATTTGAGTTTATGCCACGTCAAATGACTGAGCAAAAACAACAAGAACCGAGAAAAGTGTCTAATGAAAAGTTCTAACTTTTAGAATAAAAAATAGATCAGTCTCGTATCATATAATTTCCAAGAAAACCTTTGTCTTCGCCACACCAGCTGTTGTACAGTATACAACAATGTTAACTCAAGTATTCAGTCAGGATTCTAGGACATTTGTCCGACACGGACATTTGTCCGACACCTGAAATTAGCTATTCGGACAAATATCCGTGTCGGACAACTGTCCGAATTTGGACATTTGTCCGAAAGTCAGACACAATTTTATTCCAAAGTAAAGGGGAACTACTGTGTTTACATTTGATGATTATACGGCAAGGTTCCCCGATTGATGTAGGTACAAAATCATGTGATGCGACCCAAGTCCTAGGTTTGACATCAGCCCATCACTGATAGGGTGATGGGACCTGATACTGACGAGATTGGACGAGTTGGGATGTTCTCATGTAATGTGATGCGAGACGATGTCGTATGCTACGCCATGCAGGGCCATGACGATCAGAGGCTGCAGAAGGTCGTTGAGGACTATGATTCTTACACTGATGTTTTGGATTATTTGGAAGCAGTTGGTAGCATGACTATGTTGAAGTAATTTGATTATATTTTGAGTGCTAATAATACTATACATTATCTTCGTGTGAAACATGCTGATTATACAGTACTTTATTCTATAAACATTGATTACCTCATTAACTCTGTGTCTTATTCGGACAAATGTCCGTGTCGGACAAGTGAAAGGCTCCTCTCAATCACTTACCAATAAGTTTGAAGAAATTGTTGTGGGATTTTCGGACAAATGTCCGTGTCGGACAAATGTCCGCAAAATTTCGTACTGGGTTTCGGACAACTGTCCGTGTCGGACAAATGTCCGTGTCGGACAAATGTCCGACTACCTTCAGTCAGGTCTCAGCGCAATTGTCTTTAGCGCTTTTAATTGTCTACCTACACTGCACACATTCATTGCGTCATTGTATAAAATTAACATTGTATCCCATTTTTGCTAATTCCCGTATATGACTTCAAGTTGGTCTGTTTGTTCCTTACTACCACTTCATTCTTAAAACTATCATAATATTGAATGAGTAAACTCATGACAAGTACCTGATGCATCGAGACCCATTGCCATCGCCACCTTTACTTTACGATGCGTGGCTCGTAACTTAACCTCCGTCGAATCTCTCATGCTTTAGTAACTCCTCGGCAATCCAACAAAACGACGACTGTACTTATAGAAAACACCAGCTAAAACACCAGCTGACAGGAAGTAGGACTTGGCCCGGATTCTGTTATCCAAGCCCAACGGATGGCTTAATGCCAAAGAAAAGGCGACACACAAACGTAATATTGCAAGAATGAGTAATGAGACTCTGTGTATACAGTGTAAACAGTTGTACTAGCTATCTGCTTGCCAATTTGAAGAGCAGCACAACAAAATACAAACGGTAATGCTTGGAAATGAATAAATGAGTGTAGAACTCCGAACTACTAAAGCATTAGCTATACATAGCAGTAATCAGTAGATCCTATGGAGTTATATGGATCCACTTCCAGTAACTACTAACTACGCATGTAGGCACTAGCAATCAATACAATAACAGTCGTAATCAAAATCTCTGTTGTTAAAATGTAATTTGATTATCAGCCACCTGATGTTTTGGAGGTGATTGATCAAGTTTCTTAAGATCACCTACCCCATTCTTCCTAACCCTCGAACTAAATGTTCCAAATCACAATTATCTTGTATCTGATACTTTAACCCTTAAATATTTGTCCTAGTGCCACTCGACGGGGAACGGACATTTCATCTCACGACACTTTATCTCAGGACACTTTATCTCGCAATATGTCAGCTCTAAGGTAAGGGTCTGGGTTAGGGTTAGGGTTTGGGTAAGGGTCAGTGTTAGGATTATGGTTAGGGTCAGGACAGGGAGATGAAGTGTCCTGAGATGAAGTGTCGTGAGATGAGATGTCGCCCATCCCACTCGACCATGTAGAATTAGATATCGCGAGTCGGTGATTTCTGAGAACGCCTTCTGACATTTCCACACGACTGCCATTTAGTACGCACGTGATGCTGATTTAACAGTATAACACGAACATATTATACGTTGTGCCGACTCGAAAATTTGAGATTCTCATGTTTCGAACTCACGACACCCGACTTATAATCTTACAGTGCCCTAATCCTAATCTTGACCAATGAATAAACTATTAAGCCTAATCTGAAAGTTCTCTATGGCACTACTGCACTACCCTACTCCAGGTAAACCTACACTCTACAGGTTATTAATGCAACTATAAGGATTGCATAAGAACTATTCTTGTGACATATATCCACTGGATATTATCCAGTTGCCTGTGATATCCTATATCCCGTGACTACCTGGTTTCTTGTAAGGAATCTCCGGGTCTTCCAGAGCATTCTCCTTCCAATATGCAGCTACAGCCTCAGTCACTTCCTTCACCACCACTGCACGCTTCATAGCACTAGAGTTACTTAGTTGAAATACATACACGAAATGGAGTGACTAGTGAAGGAATGCAACACAAAATTGTTTCTTTTTAGCCCTCACAGTGTAGTTGATGACTGAGGACTGCTTGGGTTTTGACACTTAATAAGAGAAATATGAAAAGTGCCCCTCTCTCGACTACGAAATGGGGGACATTGCTGGATCACTGTCACACGGGAAACTTCCTATCGGGGAGTTCCTCATGGAGAATTTGCAAATGAGCTTGAACCATGAAGATGTAATTTTCAAGGTTAAATGGCAAGGGTAACTTAATTGACAATTGACAGCAATGTACGCAAAAAGCAAAAAGGGCACAACGAAGTACAAAGTAAGAGAAACTTCAGAACTTCAACTACTGTAGCTTCATGGCAACGTACTACATATCAAAAAAGACTTTAAACGAGTCTTGTTACGAACAACCAATGACAATTTGCTAATTTGTACAATTGCTAGGTAGCCGATATCCACATGATAACATGATATAACGACCTTGAAAAGGCAAATTGCAGGCACTTATGTTATGGAAATACTGGGAGGAAAGAGCAGCAACATCCCTACTGTAAGGGTACGGATGTGAAAGAACATAATCGAGAAGACTATTATCATAATTATCACGCCGCAGCTGATAACATAGGCATTCCGGGCGGATAACAACTTGCTGCCTCGAAAGAGCTTTCAACGCCTTAAAACTCAGCTACTATTCTATTTCATATACGAGGTTCAGTATACCGTTGCAAAGTTCTATAAAACAAGTGCAGATTTAAGGGAATATCAAGAATTATAGAATTATGTTGCACCACTAACAGGAGCAGGTACTATTGTATCAAGAATAAAAGACAATGCTCGGAACAGGAGAGTAAGACATGAAGAGACTATCTCTATAATATAGGGTGTACAGGCTGGAGCATAGCTACACAGAGCTATGAATAACTCAACGAAGCCGTGAATGGTGAGTAGTATAGGTAGGGAACGTGCTTACGTAAGCACGTAGGAGAAAAGGCTGGTAGACAACGATATGATTCGGGTATAAAACCTGTGAATGTACTTGTCATTGATTGTACTGGTGGAGTGGAGTTTATGCCATTCTCGAGGAAACAGCTAGTATTATTATGCCTTAGATTAAATTATTCCTTCCTCTCGTTCTTGCTTCTTTTAAATTTGATTGTATGACCGATTGTTCAGTAATTAACAATACTAAGTCATAATACCTAATGTCATAATACTATAAGTATCAACTTTTTAACTTATAGCTAGCAGGTTGCTCTACTGATTAAGTGGTGGTTTTATCTGTTATCAAGTACGGACTCGGTTCCACAATTCAAATTAAAATTTTTCCGTTTTCAAAACAATGGTTAAAAAGTTAAAACCACAGACACTTGAAAATCCACGTACCTGTTCGACTTGAGTCTCGGTGCCACCTCTTAGCTGTCTTTATGACGGTAGTGACATCCTCCATCGATGTCTGGTGAGCGGGTAGCCGGATCAGAGAAAGTAGAATCAGGTATCAGGATCAGGGAAAGTAGGATCAGGTGGAAGGGTCAGATAGCAGCAGTAACAGGAGGGATCAGGTGTTCAGGTAGGGGATCCGATACAGAAATAAACCTATTCTTGTACTTCTTTGCTGTAAGGAGATGCAACGTAAGGATAAACACTCGAATTATCAAGATATACACTACAGCAAATTGCACCTCATTACAAGAAATAATACTACTCATGAACTCACGGAAAAAGTCCGCATGAAATGTATTCCATTACTATCTCTAGTATACTCGAACGGTAGAGAAAAGAGAGACAGCAGAAATTAAATGTACTACAAGTACACTTTATGATCCACAGCAATTACGTACAAGCTTTGCACTTAAGTGAGAGAGATACAGTAATACACTGATGTACAAGAGAGTACAAGTACAACAAAATAGTACACATTTTTGTTGAGGTGCTGATGTCTGATGTGACAACTGACATATGCACCTACACACATATTTGTACGATCTCGAAACATAAAACATGTGTACGAACATGTCAAATGATACAAGGCGTAGCAGCATGTTAGATCACTAGTTAACTAGTAAACTGGGAGGGAAACGTACACCATTTCGTGTGTCAAGTGACCAAGTGTCACTCTGCCAGTTCTAGCTTATTCGAAGATAGTATTGAGTAAGAAATGACTAAGAAATGATTTAATAAAATGAATTGGGTGCCGTGGAAATGGAAATAATAAAAAAATAATATGGCCTGTATTAAAGAGTAATGCAGTGGATTGGGTAGAGTAAATACAAAACGCACACGGTAAACTCACCACGATACAGAATACAGATAACAGCAGTGAGTCAGATATCAAACAGAGAGTACACTAAATACAAGTTATGAAAGACATCAACCAGCTGGGCCAATCTTTCCTAATTATACTATACAAGTACATGGGCTCAAACGTAACATACAGCATCGATCTATGTCAGTATTAAACCTGTTGAGGTTGCTACTGCAATAGGAATGAAGTATTGAGTAGTGTGAGATCTCCGATCGACTGGATGTGGAACCATGAGTTGCTGTTCTCAGATGGTGTGGTTGTAGGTATAGACCATGTACAGCTACTCAGAGAGATGTAGGATTGTAGGATATCTCATCAAAAACACTCCCTGAAAGAAGAGTAATATTGATAGCAGTTTCAGCTTGTTTAGATTTGAATTTAAATTAAATCAGAATTCAGATTCATGAAAGCAGAGATAATGAATTAACGGTTAAATACAGACTGAAGTGTGGACAGATATGCGATTCCACTCCTCACTGACATTGCACCACTCAGAAAAATGTGAAAATTCTTCTCGTTCAGTGTGACAGTGTCCGCAACCTGAAAATTAAAAATGATAATTACGCAGTTCTGAATTTAATTTTAGAGTAACAATGTTCACTTTTCAGTATCATATTCACCACAAGTTATTAATTTTGTGCATAGATGCCAATGGCGATTTAGTAATGAGTAAGCTGCATCAAACCGTCAAGATTCATCCAATCATCCATGAGTTATTCGTGATTTCATTATACTTAATTCGAGAGGAATAAGTCTGAAGTAAAACTATGCTATATAAAAAGCTAAACTAAGACAAGCTAGTAACAAAGCAACTGATACTAATAAAACATACTGAACCTAAAGCAGCAAAAGGTTTAATATCAACATAATAGCAAATACGAAGTACATAAAATGAAACCCCAACTGAAACCCTGTGTCGCTCATAATGTAAATCATAATAAATCCTACTCGATCTCATGAAACAAAGATAGGTTAACGAAATAACAAAATAAATCATTTGAATGGTAGAAGAAGTCAATCATCACAATTTAATCTTTGACCATGAACTATCTCATTAAAGCTTTATGATTCGCTAAGACATCAAATCCATATAAGTATCTTTGTTAAAATCTTCCTTGAATTCCAATATTGTTTAGATTTCAGAGCTTCTTGTACTTACCCAATCACATCCATCAATACATCACACATTCACAAAGCCTTCTTTAACTCAAATTATCTCATTTAAACTCAAATCATTCTATCTATACTAAATCAACGGCAGTATGATAAGATAAGTTTGCAATATAAAATCTTTAAGCTTGGAAAAATAAGTTTAAATCTTCAAAGAATAAAAAAGGTTTATTTCATTAAAGAAGGTTATTTGATTACAAATTTTAGATGAAAGAATAGCGTTATTATAATACCTATGTATAATAATCACGAACTTGATCAAAATCTGTATTAAACCGTACTTAATTTTAGCGTTTAATCACACACAATATGTTAACAACAAATTCGTAACTGGCCTGAACTTTCAAACTTCAACCACCAACCTCTTACATAATGAAAAAATCGTATCAAAAAGAAGTAACTTTGTATTTCGTTTAGTATATCGTTTATCAAATACTTTAATAAATTCAAATATACAGATACATTTGGAGAATCCTATGTTCTTTTCACTGTTTTCCGACGGGTAATCCCTCCTATCATTAGATAACAATAACAAGTAATAACAAAAGCAACAGTAACTCAGTCACTGAACAGTAATCCATGAGGTATCTGCATAGACCTAGGTTGATCGATCAAATTCATAAACTAAAAACATCTAAGTGGTCATGCAGGCTCTGCTTTGTGTTATCGTTACTGTGAAAACACTTGTTAACATATTCACAATGCTTTTCTTGCCTGGTGATACCAGGCCCGCTGATGCAGCCGCAAAGCGGCTGCTTTTCCTCCAAATCCGCTCATGTTCAAGCACGTATGCATGTTTAAAATTTGATATTTCATTCGATCAACCTAAGTCTATACAAGCCTCTGATAAATCAGCATCCTATACATGTCCACATTGAGCTACATAACATTAAAGGGTCGCACTCTCTAGCAGTCTTTACTTTTAAGCCAGTTTTCCATACAACAGATCGTTTCCATTTCTGGTGAGCAAGTCCATCAGCGCCAAACTGTGGTAGTATGTTCCCAGGAATACAAATATGTGCCAAATTGCGTGAGCGAACGGGAGGTAACCATCTAGTTTGAAGAAAATAATTCCGCTGAGAAAGAAGAATCCACCGAGGGCGAGTTTGTAAATCTCTGGAGTGAAGTCCACCTGAAAATTGAGATCTGTTGTAAGTTTTTTAATCGTGTGACCATGAGCTAATACATGAAACTATGCTCAATTTTAGGCATACCATGCAGAGGAACCGCTACTTCTATTTCTTACATTTCTCCGAATTGACTGGCTTGCGCGCGACAGAATTCAATTTATCGCGCGCTTCCTGCGCTCAAAAAACATAAACATTGGTTCAGCGCGCTACATAAAATACTTAATTCGATTAACTTAGTAACAAGATAATCACGTCGTTTGCATGATCCCAAATTAACAATGGACGTGGTTATTATGTAAAAGTTTCATGATAGTATCAACAAATGCAATGCCCTAAAATCCCGAAATAATTGCCACAGTTTCTCGTAGTTTTGACGAACACTGCACATAATTTCCTATGGCCTATCCAACCGGCCGCCCGAGCTTATATCCAAGGCCGTAGTTCGCATCTCAGACTTCTAGGCTGGGCGTCTGATTCGGAAATATTAACTTTCAGAAACGTTTCACATAAAAAGACAGATGATATCGACTTCCAAGCCAGCAGTCCTATTTCTCTCGCTATCTGTTCGCTAGTTTTCTGCCTTGTCTCAGGCATGAATAGAATAACAGCTAATGCAGCGATTACCAGCCAAGTGAAAAGAAAGAAGGTGAAAGGAGCTATGGGTACAGTCGATATATTCAAACCCACTGAAGACTGAAGAGTAATGCTCAAGATAAACATGGCTGATCAGAGTACAGTGGAGTTGTCATCCGAAGTGCACCACCGAGGAGTCTGCTATAGCCCAGGAGCGTGCGTTAGTGTTCATGATCATCGATCATTGATCACATAGCACAAAATGCACAAACTATTTCAACCTATACCATGAAGCAATGGTAATTCGGACATGGCGTAATTCCAGAAGTTGGATAGGTTCCAAAAGTGACCACGTACAACGGCCCGTGATGATAAATTCGCTTTGTAACACAATACCGAACAATTATAGAATTCCATTACTTCTCATCTTGAAATTTCGGTGATATTGAGAGGTATCCCTAAGAAATACCTTATTCTTACACCCACCACCCTTCCTCAATTCTTATTAACTTCCTAAGGAAGAAAAATATCCACAGTTCATGACACATGCATTTTCTATGGCTAGATGAATAACAAAAGTTATTCAACACGTCATGGCCACTACAATTTATTAATTAAATATAAACGAAACTCATTATCGAAGTTTGAAGGAGTTGCAGATTACTATGTACCTGAGTCATAAGACAGACAGCCGGCAGTAAGCCTTCCACTACGTACATTAGAAGCTCAAACTCCGAGTATCTGAAAGAAAAGTAAATGAGATTTGAGAAGCTCAAACTCAGAGTACCTGAAAGAAATATAAATTAGAAGCTCAAACTCCGAGTACCTGAAAAATAAATTAAAAGCTCAAACTCAGAGTATCTGAAAGAAAAATAAATTAGAAGCTCAAACTCCGAGTACCTGAAAGAAAAGGTAATGAGAGGCCCAACTATGAGTGCTTGAAAGAAAGATGCATTACAAGGTTTAGGAAAAATTTCGCATAATAATAATGATTAATTAGTGTCCAGGTTTTCCAGATTACACAGTTTCTCGACTAAATTCCTTATCGGACTGATATTTAACCGGTCTTTAAGAACCAAATTATTAAGTTAGAGTCATTAACGAGCTACACCCAATGAAATGCGTCCTAAAATCAAATGCACTTATCAATTTTAGTCCGAAGTCTTGAAAAATTTTGGTTCCAAAGGCCGATTTATTGGTATTGTTTATAGAGTATAATGTATATTGTAAATATAACGCATTATGTTATTTTTGCAATTAAAATTGTAATATTCATTTAAAAACTTCGGAGGTTTCATTTTGTCGCAAGTTAGAGGAGAATTAGAATATATCAGAAAATAGAACTAACACAGGAGACTCATAACCATCGCCCCACTCCAACACCTTATAAACGAAGGAAGAGAGTTTTGGGAAGATGTAACGTTACACATTTGAGTGTCAAAAGTTCACGATCGTTAGGCATTTTGCGGTGCCTGATATGTGAAATCATTTAGCATACTTGGAGTTGTTCCGTAATAGAGATGTTGACGAAGTGAAACTGAAGAACCTGCTTTTTTTTTTTTTTTTTTAAACCTCAGTGTCCCAAAATCACTATCAGATCTCAGATGGCCACAACTGACGTACAGAAGCACAACCCATTAAGAGTGCTCTAGCATCAGAGGTTATGCTCCCCGCGAAGCAGCAGAATGGCCAGGAGCCACCCATCTCAAAAGTGGTGATTTTTGAATAGGACAAAGAGTATTCCACTACCACCGAGGCCCGGGCTGGGGCCATGTCATCAAGACTAAGTCTAGTTAATTTACTGCAAGAACAGAGGTGGGCAACCTGCATGGAGATACTCTTGCAACATAAAATATAAGAGAACTCACCCAGAAAAATGGAATCAAAAGAAATGAATAATGAATTAATGTAATTGGTGAATATGAAGTGGAAAAAAAGAAAACAAAAGAAAAGCGAAAGGACAAATATGATAGCTCTATGACTCAACAGAGTAAATAGTACAATATAACTTAAGGAATAGAAGCTGACAAGAAGAATAATAAAGAACCTGCTTTTTAAAAGTTATTTTAGAGCCCCTCTCCAATGAAATTCACTTGAATTCTGATCTGCATCGATGATTGAAAATTCACGTTTTGATTACGGGCTCAGGCATTTTGGAAAATGGAAATCGGCTAATCGTAAGAAATGCGAATAAAATTGTGGAGGGTCCCCGAATGGATTACAGCTCAGAATCTGAGTTTGTATACTCAGCAGATTACTCCCTATCATTTGTGATGGTGTATATCTCCAGTGTATAATGGCCACGGTCACAAAAGCTACTCAAGAAGTCAAGAGGGTGGGATGATAATTGACAATAAGAGCACGTCGAATGTAGCATGTACATTGTACATTCTTTGTTGTATAAATTGATCGGCATTTCTTAGGGACCCTATTCAAAGGTGTCGTAGGATGAAGAAATTGATCGTCAATTCATTTAGGCGGCCGTAACGTTCGTCGGTCGATCGAATGGAATTGGTCGATCGATCAACTCCATTTGAACGAATGATGTGATTTACTGGTCCCTAATGACTTGAATCGTGTTTAAATGAGCAATATTTAATTGTTTCCCTACTAGCTCAGAGATTGTCTATTCAAACCACATCAGTCGATCAAAATTTGATAGAACAGCGGTCGATAGAACAGTAGTCGATCGATTCGATCGATCACTATAATTGATCGAGATTCAATCGACCTCTGTTAGTCCCTACTACAGATTCAAAAAAGAATGAATTACTGAATTAATAAAATTTCAATATGAAATTAATATGTAGCTTTTACACGAAGCTACAAGTTCAGAAGGATCAGTCGGGTGTCTGATAAGGTGCCGCCACGGATTTGAATCTTGCTGATTGCTTCTTCGCATGGCCAGCAATAAAGTGCCAGCCAAATTTTGAACGATTTGACGAGGAGATATGATATTTTCGCAAAATGCATTAAACATAGTAATGGCATTCAGAAGAAAACCTGTATGGTAGTTAAAGAGGTATACAGGGTTATGTTATCGCTTATTATAAAACGAATCAGCCGGCAAGATTCCCGATTCAGATCCGTCGAGTTTTATAGACATTATGCCTTTTTCATATTTATTGGAATGAAGAATCGATATCACCCCATGGTCTGGGGGCCCTGGTCTTGTTACTTTGTTCTTTGTTACTACAATTCCCAGTGCATGGTTTATGGGCGTGTCCCTTTATTCGTAAATGGGAGGTAAAGTATTACTGTGAACAATATATTATTATTGTGATTATATACCTAGGTGGTCCTTTATTCATAACTAATTACTTTAGTTTAGTGTAACTATGTGTTCTCAATTATCCAATAATTAGTGTTCATTGAAACAATACATATAAACATTGCATGTTGAATAAAGAGCTCAACTAGTAAATGGAAACAATCATATCGACGCATAAGTAATCTGCCGGTAACTACATTTTTCTAAGGCACGGCAATGCTTGGTGACGACAAATATGTCTGGCAGATTCCTAATTCGCGAAGTTATTACACTGTTATTCAGCTAATATAAAACATTGCAGATTTAAACACTCAGATTTAAACAACCATTAAGCAAATAATCATATAGCAAATCTTATGATATTGCTTGATCACATACAGTGGTGAATAACGAAGAAATATTTTAACAGAGCTAAAAATATGATCATGATACCTAAATATAAGAATTTTCTATCACTTTTTATACTTCTACAGCAAATTGGGATGTAGTGCCTTAAATAGGTACTACACGAGGAACCGCAAGACAGTCTCCAGTATTGTAGTTCTGAGGAAAACAGACAACAGTACTCACAGGGAAGCTTTGGTGTAGAAACTAAACGCAATTCCGAAGAGAGCAATACTCCAGATAGGAATGACATAGAGAGAGGGACTAATGTCAAAACCAGCAATTGTCACCCATGGAGTGTAAGAAACTGAAAAGTTTAAGATTATCATATCCCTGTTTAACTGGTTGATGACTGATTACTGATTTAACTATTTAAGTTATGGTGGGACTTGCATGAATTTCAGTTTAGCTTAATAAACAGTTCAATGCGCTAGAATCCAATATCCATACATAGGTAAGAGATAAATTTGAAAACTTGTGATCAAACCTGCTATGAAGAGATAAATTGTTGCATGGTCACTTATTCGTAGATATTCAGAAACGGTCCTGAGATAAGATGTTTTTCACCCAATGACATAAATGCAATTCATAGCATATTAAAGAAATGATTCAAATTTTGTCTTGTCATCAACTCATTAACGGGAGAGCTAGAGATTTGCAATAATAAAATGAAAACAGTTACTGTTAACTTGATTACATAGGTTGCAAATTGGCAATGGGCTTAACAGTGCTGAACTTTAGGCAGTTTTGATATGTTTTTGGGTTCAATACAATTGCATGGCTTGGCATATTCGATTTTAGTTATACAAATTACATTGAAATATCAAAATATTCAGAACCTGAAAACATACTGAACCTGCACTGTTCAGCACTGTTATAACTTTACCAGTATTGCATTGCAAATAATCTTATTATCACAGACCTGTTATTTGTAAAACGAGAACAGTGGTACAATGTTGATACACTAAACAGAACGATCAGTCCAATACCATACACATAGGCATTAAACAAATCTTCATATCGCTGCAATGAATTAATTCTTTGATAATCAGGCTACTATGATGGACATAATATCATGCCAAAGTTGTTGATGCATGAGTTATAAAACTTTTCAGAATGAAGCTCCCTAAGGGCCTGTTGTCTGAGGTTAATTGAATTATAACATCTTTAGAAGAAACGAGACCACAATCCACGAATAATTGCAGATAAGCAAATATAGAAATATTTACCTTGGAAAGTAAGCAGAACTTGTATAAGCAGTAGAGAGAGGTTGGTATAAACATCTGAAACAATGTAGTAATTTCAGGAAAAATTACAAATGACTAAAATTTAGAGAGTAACATACATGCCTTAATTTTCAACAGCAATCCCACCTCGGAATATAGGTGCCTATAAACTACACAGAACTACCACAAAACAAACACATTATATTAAAACACATTTTACTAAAACACATACTAAAACTCACGCCATGAGTTATGCAGTTAGCAAGCTCTTCCAGGATGTTTACTCCTTTCAGTGACCATGTGGATGTAGTCTGGCACATAACCTAAAATCTATTTAAATAAAGGTTGATTATAGATAGGAATCCAAAGTCTTATCTATAGAGGTGTATGGGTATACTACAAACATAACAAAATACTGTACATCGATTTTCTAATTCAGGGATTGACATAAGAGGCGGAAGAGACTAAACTGTGAATCATCAGCGGTTACCCTACAGTTGTAAGGTCTCCCTGCCATCTGCGATGTAGGTGTCCCATCAGCAGGTGACAAAGGGAAACGGAGGGGTTTCGGCCCACGTACCCCTCACAGCTTACAACTGCAGGGCTGGGCCACCCACTTGAAGTATTGAATCAATCAAATCATCAAAATAGGAGGGATGTCACTGTCTCAATTGCCCCAAATGTCCATGGCACCCCCCTTAATACTCTAATATATAAACTGACTTAAACACCCCAAAAGCTGAGGTAGGTATAGGACTGACAATGCCTGCACACCACTCAGCGTAGTAAAGTGACTCACTTAGATCCTACTGCTCCCCACATTGCAGTACCTAAAGGGATTATGTTGGTGTTCAAGTATGGAGTTGGGGAAAAGTCTTGCAGAGTGATGTCTTGACATAAAGACATGAAAAAGATTGAGAAGATAATTTCATCGATATCTTCTTTGTAGAACAAATACAGCCATCTTTGTAGTCAAGCCACAGAACTCTCCAACAACTCCAACCATAGTCTTTGATGGCATCCATGAATTAAATGCCTTCATCAGAGAGCTAGGCAGATCCAATAGCTAGGCAGATTTCATAGATAATTTACTTATGTTAAATAGGAGCCACATAGTTCCATTCAATGAAGATGATTTCTTCAAGACATCAATCTACCTTATTGACCTTAATTTAGCCCTCCTTTATTAACGGGCCCTATGGACAAAAATCAAATCATTTTAGAACTAGTTTAGCCAGCCCCTGGGACAAAAATTTTTCCAGTAGTTGCCAAACCAAGGAACTTTTGCGCAAAAAAGAGCCACACATACCAATTTATACTCAACAAATAGCATTAAAACCTAAATTCCAGTCTATTATCAGGTGCATGTAACGTTCGTCGTTCGATCGATTGGAATTGATCGATCAATCAACTTCATTTGAACAAATGATGTGTTTTTAGTAGAAAATCTTTAAGCTAGTAAGGAAACAACTAAATATTGCTCATTTAAACACGATTCAAGTCAACAGGGAGCATTCAAACACATCATTCGTTGAAATGGAGTTGATCGATCGACCAATTCCATTCGATCAACCGACGAACGCTAGGGGCGCCTCATGGTCTGGCTTTTTTAAACCGGCCCTATGGACAAAAATCTCAAAGTAGTTTTTGTCCTTAAGGGCTGGTTAAATAAGGGCCAATAAGGTATCCTACAACTCAATAATGCTTGAGCTCCATCATATTTTCTTATTAAGGCAACACAATGTGGTAAGCAGCAAGATCTAAATAAGTCACACCAAGATGAGTGGTATACGTCAGTCCAATACCCACACCAGGTTTTGGGTATTTAAAATGTGATAGCTTTTTATGAAGAAGGCCTCCAAGCAGTCACCCCTGGTACCAGAGTTAAGGACATTCAAGTGCAGTGGCCACCAGCCTGAATGAAATGAATAGAGGTTTAAATTAAATCTTATTGATTTATTTTAATCTTATTGATCTATTTAAATATATTTATGGTGTTCAATGAAATGCAAAATTTTAGTTTTCTTCAGCTGAAATTTTAGTTTTCTTCTGATTTAAAAACCCATATATGCATAGATCTGTATGCATGACAGACTACTGATTAAAAACTGAATAGCAGGTTTATTGCGTACTGTCATTCACTCTGTCACACTTGGGCCAATATTATAGTGATATGGACGCTTAATCCTTCTTAAGCCGGATAGATGGATTTTACCCATCTCTAGCGCGCAACACTCGGAAAAAAATGGCGCGCGGCGGAGGGTAGGGTAAAATCCTACTAAAGCCGGAAGTCCGCATAGGTGTGTGTACGCCCGCCGTGCAACGCAGACAGGGATATACGTACGTTTAGCAAGCTTAATCAGAGTGACGCGCCGCGCGCTTCCCTTGCTAAACACGTATACCCCTGTTTGCGTTGCGCGGCGCGCTTCCTCAGGGAAGCGCGGCGCGTATGCACACCTATGTTGCCAGGCGTTGCCTGGCCCCCTCGCGCGCGCGCGCCCCGACCGCGACTCGCAGACAACGTCTGGCAACACCTATGCGGGCTTAGGAACGCGCCATCATGAGATTATAAGATGAGGTTGATTATAAGATGAGGTTAAACACGTATACCCCTGTTATCGTCGCGCGGCGCGCGGTGCGTACACACACTGCACCTATGCGGGCTTAGGAAAGGATGAGGTTGCCGCCTCCCAATTGTACTGAACATAATCTATTAAAGTATTAATCTGGAATCAAAATGCAAATTATATGACTCGACACACACACATTCACATTTCTTGTCATTCAAATACATTTCAAAAGTTTAATTTCCGATCTCCTTTGCTCTGCTAAATTGCCATTTGATGGATTGGGTCGTTTTTAGAAGAATTCAGAAAATATTTCTTATATGGTGCACTCATTTTGTGATAATTCATTCATTGCTCTAATGCTCTTACCAGAGCCCTCTTTTGCCAAGCATGTAACCATCTGTTATGACTTTATCTGTTATGTGTTATGACTTTATCTGTTATGACTTTATAATAGCAGAATAGGAATTTTGTGGCAGAATGCAAGCTTTCACCTGTAATCTGTATGTATATTATGAAGAAATGAGCCTGCCTTATGTTATTTATGATTGGTACCTGCTTGTGGTACAATGCTTATGTTTTTTAACTTATTGTTGTATTTCGAGTACCTTGTTAGGGTACATGATGAGTGAATAAGTGTGGCGAGGAATTGTATCCAATCGTGTTGTTGTATGACAAAATTTTAAACTAAACTAAACTATCTGGTGAGATGAAATTCATTCATTATACACTATACAGTTGTCAGTTGTGAGTTGAATATTTCAATTGCAGTTTCTGTACAATTCTATTTTGTTGAGTACTTTGAAGAACCTTCGTCACTACTGAGGGTTCAAAATAGGGTGTTCTGGGGAGGTGGTTGGGGATTAATTACATTTGATTAGGATGTGATATCACCTTTGAGCAACCTCATGTCAGAGGAAATAGACAGTCATTTTTTATTGAGTGATTACAAAATTTCATTTATCTTTAAATTTCTTGGTGCCTTGAAGAAAGTTTTCTATATGATATAACTAGCAGGCCCATTGGACCTGCTAACACACAGCTCATTCGGTGCTGCTATGCTGCAACTCTCTCACAAATTTTCAACACTTACCATTCAAATTGATTGGATAGTTTTTAATTTTAGTGTAATAAAGAACGTAATTAAATCATTTGTTTGACTAACTGTAAAATGTAATAGGTAAACACAGCTGTATACCATAACACTTAACAACACTACTAATTACAATCAAATTTGAGCAGGTTGTGTCACACTTTGTGGAGTTCCTGAAGAAGAGATATTTTATCTCGAATTTCTTTATTATTGCAGGGTACTTATGGTTGATAATATAGCAACGTGATATGTTAACTACCATTGTTTATGCTTGAGGATAATAAGCATGCATAAGGGATTACTTTGTGCCACACTGAACAGTTTATGTTTATCAGTAAATTAAATTTGCTTTTATAACTTCAGTTTATAGTATCTTAAGGGTATGTTATGCCTACATGAAGAGGTGTGATAGTATAAACTATATACTATTGTCAGATTTAATAATAATAATAATAATCTCGAAACTGACAGTTGAATAGCAGTGCAAAGTGTATGGGTTTGATTTCATATTTGAGAATTTTTGTGTTTCACTGAAATGATCAATCACTTCAAACATGTATACCATAACTATTATTAAGGATTTTAAACTTACAACATTAAATTAACTAACTGAGAATGTTGTGTAACACTATGTGGAGATAACTATGTGGAGTTCCTGAAGAAGAGATATTTTTATCTTGAAACTGACAGTAGAATAGTGGTTCATAGTGTGTGGGTTTGATTTCATTATTGAGATTTCTGTGTTTCACTGCAATGATCAATCATATCAAACATTAAGGATTCAAGATATTTTTTATATATATTGATAACATTGTTCAAGATTGTTCAAGATATTGATACCATAATACCAAAACTAGTCTCTCAGCTTCATTTCCTTGTTTAACATGCCACTCAACAAGGACATTCACTGAGTATGGCTAGGCTCATGTCGAATATTAATTCCTCATGTTTTGAAAAGAGGGATTGCCAATAGTAAACACCAAAATTGCAAAAAAGGACTTCAAAACTACTTTTGAGATAGTTTCAAGATTAAACATTAAAGCACTTGTCTTCAGAAACCATCCATTTGGTGATAAGCACTGTCCTCAAAGCTAATTGTAATAGGCAGTGTTCTTTTATCTCTGGGATACAAATTCAGTCATCTTTGTACAGTGTTGTTAAGTTTGAAACAAGTTCAAGTTGTAGTTTGATACAACATTCCCAACATTTTCATAATCATATTTTCAGTTACTGTTAGACCCCGATATGTCACCCACACTGATTTGTCACTCAAAGTGTAATCAGTATACCATGTGTTCTTACTTCATGTCACTTAAACTTCTAGTGACATATCAGTACAAGGATGACAAACTGGTGTTTGAGTTTTGGAATCTGCACCGATTTGTCACCTGAAGTAGAGTCTGTTGTCAATAAAATTAGTTGTCTGTAGGATACATGAAGTAAGAACACATGGTATATTGATTACACTTCGAGTGACAAATCGGTACAGGTGATATATCAGGGTCTAACAGTTACCAATATGATGAATATGATTGCTCATGTTTTAAACAATGGTTATCAATTTCATGCTATTTTTCAATGTAGGTATTAGTTGTAGAACATGTAGCTCTACCACTGTTATGGAACTATCATCTGAGAAGCAAAAGATCTTAATTGGAGTGTTTCCAGATGTTCCAGAATGCCGGAAAGCATGGGATGTAGTTGCTAAAATTGCCTCTAGTGGAGGAGATGTGAGTCTATTTGAATGCATTTTTATTCTGGTCTTGCTGATAGATATCCTGAAAAAAATCTTTTTGATTTGAATAAGTCTTCAATATTTTTTAGTCATATCCTTCGGGTTGTTTCATAAAACCTGGCATATTTCATATTTTGTTTTACTAGTATATTTCTTTTATGAATTGTCTCATATCAACTAATAAAAACTTCATTAAAAATGACCATGTTCTCAAAGTGCTAGAATTAATTTATAAATTGAACAATTTCAGAAATATTCATATGACTGTGATTTGATCTTATTTGATGAACTGCTTGAAATCAACAAGGGATCAAGGTTCTGTAATGCTGATGTTGTGGTTGTAGACTTTTCTGTCAGGGAACAATGTGCAGATCTCTGCTATAATCTTGGAGGTAAATTATTGAAAATACAAAGTGAGATCACTGCTCAAACACTATATCATACACTGAATACAAGAAGTCATTTGATGTAACCTATTCCATGAGCATGAAAGAAGCATAATTGTTTACTGATCTTTTCCAAGTATCCAAGCATAACTACAAAGATCACAATTTCTTTAAAATGATTTTGTTAAGTCAATAGCCTTTGATACAATTTATTCAATACCTTTGGCTTTACTCTTTTAGCTTTCCCTACTAACTACCCAAAATTGGTTTCTACATGAATGAAGATCCTGTCATGATATAAGATTTGTTTTGCACATTTCAGTTCGTATGACATGGGAAATGTCTAACAGTATTGTTGTTATGTGGGATAGAGACCCTAACCAGACTCTCATTGTGAAGGTATACTTATTGGATTATGGCACAATATATACATATTGCATTCCTTTAGTATCTGTTGTTATCTCATTCAGTTTGCCCAAGATACTTTAAAAACTATAAATAAATAATAGTCATATTCGTTTCAGACACAAGTTACACCTAACAAGTATAAGTTCATCCCTTATACTTTCAATGACCAAGATGAAATGATATACTCAGATGATTATGGACAATCACAGATACTGTTTAGAAAGAAATTCAAAGATATCCTCAAAAACCTCCAGCCTGTGAAAAGGTATTTAGAGATTTTCTATTAGTATTACTCACCTTTATTATATCATGCTAAGCTAACAATTCAAATGTAAACATATATTCAAAATATGTTTATCATTAACTTCTTATAAATAAGATTCAAAACCATTGCAAATTATAAACTAACTGCCATGTAACATTGTAACAAGCATACCAAGACTGGCTTTTTGCATACCTATTCAACTCCTTATCGTATCTCATGTTTATTAAATCTAAATTTGAGGAAGTGGTATTTGAATCTTATCATGTACCATATACAGTAGGTATATTATCCATATTTTCATCATCGACTGAGCAACATAATGATTTATCATGCTATAAAGGTTGTGTCATAAATGTTGCAGCTAATTAATATTTTCAATACAGGACAAATACTTTCATTATAGTTTGTTTAGTCCTAGTAAAAGTTACAATTTAATTTGGCTCCCATATTCTGTGGGTGGTCACAATTATATTGCCACCATTATTCTAATGCAGGATATGACATGAAATCCTCCGTTTGGCAGCAGGAATTCCCTTTGCTCCTTTGCATTGAATGCACCAAGCACTTGCCTACCTTCCTGCTGCTTTATCCTTTGAAGAACCGAAATATGCAAAATTATACTCGTTTTTGAACAAATTCTCACGTTTCTCAATTAGAATCAGATAACTTTTAAATACCTGATGCAAATCTGTGTTTTGAGTATGATTTAAATTTCAAATATCATGGAGGTGTAAAATGTTTCATGTATCATTCTTCCTAAAATAATCTCGCTTAGTATTCTGTCTTACAACAAGAATTGCGCCTGCCGGCACATTTCTTGAACCATTGTTCCCGTATGCAGGCGCTTAATTTCCCTCCCCCAGCTAGAGGTATATGATCATGATCGACGAAAATGCGTAACGCGAACGAGTGATTGTATCACTGAGAGCAGTGTGCCAGTGTGAGTGTTTGGTTCAGAGCTCAGTAATTCATGGGAAAGCCGCTTAATTTTTTCGGAGCTACAAGCTGGAGTGCGCGGTGCAAACGCTGGGCACTCTGCTGAAACAGAATAGTCAGAGGGAAACTATTTTTGTGGAAAACTTTTCAATATTTATCATGATCTTTGCTTCGATTCTCAATTAACATTTCTTGACGCTCTAAATAATTATTTCAACTGAAATCGTTATTCGTGTGGCTTGTTTGACTTAAACAGCGCCGCGCACGAACTTACACCAACAATCTCACACCTGCGCAAGCGTTTGCGCGCGCGCGTTGTGCGCGCGCAAATGTAAGGGTTGCTAGGTTACTCGACTGCATGACGAATTTACACCAGTTTTATGACGAATTTACGCCACTTTTATGACGAATTTACGCCACTTTTATGACGAATTTACGCCACTTCCATTTTCCGGGCACTTTCCAGAAATTACAGTAGCTGTATTGCAAACCTGGACCTGATATACACATATCGTATTTCTCACCTTCCCAAACCATGATCTCTGCTAACCCTCTCATTTGCCTTTTTGTATTCACAAAAAGGTCAATGGGGAGGGAAAAAATTACCTGTACTTCGATAATTCATAATTAATAAGTTGATTGCATATGGTTAAATGTATCATAATAATTGATCAATATAATAATAGTCCAAATAACTTGTGTAAACTTTAATTTCATTTATTTAACTTATATTTGATGTTTGAGCACATAATGGTATTTTGGGGGGGGGGCCAACGTAATTTTTGTACATTTTTGTACATTTTTACCCAGTAAATCTGAATATGTACAAAAATAAGTATGTACAAAAATGTACAAGTATATACAAAAATGTACTTTCCGACCATAGAAATATGGCTTGAGGAGTAAAATCTATTTTAACTTCCCTATGCTCCTATAGACTTAATAAATTTGTATCCTGATCTAATGTTGGAGTTTTGGTCATTTTATACAAATTTACACAAGCACCCATGTATCGACATTTCGCTTGTACACAGTATAGGTACATGCACGCTTATCATGTACGGATCAACGTCATCAATTCAATGCCTAATGCTCCATGATGGCGTGGCATGAATGGCCTACTAATCAAACACGATATGTTTATTATGATAAGCACCATGATTCCGTTTCAATTCAATTACCTTTCCAGATTACGGATGATGGGTCTTGCATAATTGATACTTGTATTCTGTTGTCCGCAGTATAACAATATGATGGGGCCGTGCACCTTTGTTGTCAATCTCTTGTCTCAACTCTCGTCTCTCACTATGCAGTTGCCATGTTAAGTTGATTTTTATTTACACTTACAGGGATTTTAAAGGGTATAGTTCAAGCTATAGCTCGAGCAAGCCTTCTAGAATGGGGTTTTATGCTGACCCCTCACCCCAGCTGTAGTACCGGCTATAGCCAGGGGCCAGGGCAATAATTGGAGGCATTTATCATACCCCTGCTATTATAGCTCCGACTATTATTAATTATAGTTCAGTCCATCTTCATCATTCCAGTCTAGAAAGCACCCTGACCCAAGCTATAGCTCACTCTGATACGCAATACGCATGCCCCTATCACGTGGTGCGCATCATGACATTACAGGACAAAATACCCAAAATAGGAAGCAGATCGTAAGATCATTGTTGCGCATCATCTCACTTGTTATTGTAACATAGCACCTTTTTGCACACGTGACACTAGGCGTAAGCTGACAGGAGCTATAGCTCGACCAGCCCTGTCTAGAAAGAATTTTGTATCGGACAATAACCCGGGTCAGCGTAAAGGGTCACGTACTCACGTCCCTGTATAGTAACTCTGACCCGAGCTCCTTACTGAGAATTGAGAGCTCCTGACTGAGAGCTCCTGTCTAGGACAGGACACAGGTCAAAGATATGAGAAACTCCCTGGTTCCACCCAGGAACCTCATTCCTCAACCAATTGTCAAAATGCCTCCGGGCTCCGGCAGGCAACTTTCTTCTGACATCATGAGATCATGGTGATTAAACAGTTTGATATTAATTTCATCACTCAAATTCAATCGCAGTAGGTACTGCATATTTAGATCAATTAATATTAACTTTGCCAAACGATTTTCCACCAACTTCTATTGTTTCCTTGAAGAAGGGGTGTGCCGACTTATTACCAACCCGGCACCTAAGTTGTATAGGACTTAGGAGTTTTGTCAACGAAGTCCGATAAGATTTAGATGATTGAAAAGAAAGGCGATGAGACTGGCGCTGGCGACCCGGCCAAGTCTCGACTTTCTTGATATTACAATATGAGAATATGGGTTGCGCGTACACTCCATGTCCATAACTCAACATACAAACACTTTAGGGCCTATGTTTATCAACAAGTCGTATATGAGCATGACCATTGTGAACATATAAAGTTGAAAACCAAGTCTGTATTCCACCTTCTTGGGCCGAGATAGATTTGTACATTTTTGTACATCTTTGTACATTCTTGTACATTTTTACCCAGTAAATCTGAAAGTGTACAAAAATTAGTATGTACAAAAATGTACAAAAATTACGTTGGCCCCCCCCCCTATTTTTCACCAAAGACGAAGCCCTCCACTTCTGTTCTCACAGCCTCAAGATCACATCAACTGAAGAAAAGCTCACTGGCAGCCCTAGAACTCTACTAGATGAAATCGCCACTGCACTGCACACCCATCAACTCTTCCAAAATCTGCGCCTGCTCAGTACTCTTCCCTCACCTCGCCGCCCAACTCTCCCTGAAGTAAAGGAGGATTGTCTGGCTGGTCTGGGAGGTCTGTGCTACAACCTCAACCTTTCCGCCTTTTTCCTTCTCCAGGGACTGGGGTTTAAGGTCAGTCTGGCACATGCCTCCTGCAACACCTCCTTCCTCTTCCCTAACAACCATGTGGTCGTGTATGTTAAAGACGTGGTGACTCCAGGAGACTGGTTCCTGGTCGAGGTGGGATGTGGTTTTCCTACTTTTGCTGCTGTGGATCTGAGTTTCGAGTCGGAGTCGCCAGTGTTTGTAAACTCGTTTCTGGAGTACAAGTTCATGAAACACGATGGAAAGATTCTGAGGCTCCACCGAAAGGGGTGCCCCATCATCAGATCAGGTGTAAAGAACCCCGAGACAGACTTCTACGTGGACGGTTGGAGACGGTTCTATTCAGCTGAAACTGACAGCACCTCCGACGTGGGGCACTTTGACTCGTACTTTGACTGTGTCTGGACAGACCCCCGTGCCTCGCCCTTCCACACCGCCTTCCGGATTACAGGCTTCCCTAACAAGCGAGCTGTTGTAGTTACCAACCACCGAGTCCTCATGGAGGATGAAGAGGGGGAGTTGGTTGCTACATCTGAATTAAAGGGAGGTGATGAGGTTAAAGAGGCAGTCAGTCGGCTTTTCCCTGGTGTTCCGGCACAGTTAGTGGAGCAAGCCTGGACCAGCTACGAGAATAGTCAATGTAAATAGGGCAGAATTTTCATTCCTGAATGCAGATTGATTTGTTTTACTGTTGTTAAATCTTTATTAAACGCAACTTTAACTTTTGTTTAAATATTTAATTGTAATGTAACCAGATCTATAACAACCTTTTGTATCATGTAGTCACGATGGATGTATAAGCATTAACGTTTCGGCAAAATACACTACCACAAACTTTTGATATTAACTCCATAACGTCATATTGCAGCAACACTTAATTCAGTAACTATTCAAAGTGAGACACCAAATACCAATTGCAAATTGTTAAATATCCTGCAACAACTTAAAATGGAAACGCCTTTTTTGTTTAATGCCACCCAACTAAACTGGGTAGTGAAATAAATTTTGTTGGTGACTGAGAAATGTAATACCTTAAATTAACCTAGATTGTAAAACTGGTTCCAGAGTAGGTACAATAAAACGACGATTGCTTACTGAGGTTGAAGACTTGAAGTATACAGATTTTTAGCTCCTTGCGAACATGTCTTCGAATTCATTGGATCACAGCCAAATTCGAACCATGTTTTTTATCCTTTCAAACGCTGGTGGAAAAAGGGCATTACACGATTTTCACTGGAGTTTTTACAAAGTAACAATGTGACAAATGACTGGCACAGCATCAATCCTCTGCTAGGGCAGCCCCAGGCTATTAGCATTACAATAGCAACCTTTTTCACGTCGTGAGAGTCTTTGATATCAGCGTTGTAGTCTCATTATCATTAGTCTTATGGAAACGATTGGTAGCTAGAAACTCAAAATATAATTCATTTCAATGTCAAAATGGTGCAAGATAATTTCTTCAAAGGGTGGTAAAGTATATGTGAAAATTTTCCTTGAGATGCAACTCCAACACTCGTCATGTAAACTATGACATCATGAATATGATTAGATGAATATGATGAGATTGATTCATTGTTTGGTGTTGTGATGATGTATCTCATTCTATTCCCTTGCCCTAATTAGCAGCTACATTCCTGATAAACAATGAAAGGGAAGAATTTTCTGCCTCATATAGATCCGGCTATTGATTAGGAGGTGGAACAGGCTCATTTGGTGTGATCTATTATGCCTTTTTAACAAGCACTAGTGCAATTATAATCATGTCATTAGCTTTCTATCGGTCGAATGCAATTAACACTTTGATCAGTTGATCAGCAACGAAATGGTTATTATTACAGACTATTACCGGTTTATATTGCGGACAATTAGAAAGTTACTTTGTCAATTGATTAACCGTGTAGGTGTGTTCTGATAGTGTGAATTGGACACATGTTAGATGTTCCTGTGTCATCATTAACTCTGCCACTAACTCACTTACCACACTTATAAGTCATGTCGATAATCAATGAATAATGATCAAAGTTATGTGCTTCGATGCTGCCTCGCGCAAAGTAAATCTAGTTGTGTCACAACATAAAGTTTTTTGAATTTCACACCCTGCATCACTATTTACATCACGCCATTTTCCACTTCACTCTAACAATCGTTATCCTCTCAGGAAACACCTGAAGATGTTCTTTCACAGAGATCTCAGAAGGGCACGGGAGTCTAAAAACGACGACGTGTCCAACTATAAGAGGGTTAGTTTTTACTTGACGTAACTAATGTAATTCTTTACGTCCATTGGGTGTAAACAGCAAAATCATAAAATTTACTCATTTTCAGGAACTGAAGAAGTTTGAACGGATGATAAAGGAGCAGCCGGAGGAGTTGTACTGTACTGATACAATACACGATCTTCTCATATCCTACAGGGATATCAAGGTACGGGTTCAATGCGTACAGTACTGAGACATTTCGCTGTATTTTTCAATGGAGTGGAAGTTTCTACTGTGTTCCTATAAGAGGTTTTGAAGAGCCATATCCAGCCATCCGTAACTCTACAACTGTATCTCTAAAACTGTAACTAGATATATACATGTATAGTGTGTACACTGTACACTACTCAGTGATCACTGAACACTATATGAACGGGCATACACTCCACATTGTACACTTTTTGAAGATTGTACACTGTACATGTGGATAGTGTATGGTGGATAGCGTATAATGTATTGTGTATAGTGTATAGTGTATGGTGGATAGCGTACAGTTTATAGTTGTATAGTTATAGTGTATAGTGTATAGTAAAGGTGGTAACACCACACTCCATCTCCAGGACTACAAGAGCATGATCCACTTTGTGGATAGCCTCCCGGAGAACACTGCAAAGAGGAACCAACTTATCCAGTATCTATACGCTTTCGCTCTTGAAAGGTAACCTCTGTAAGGCTGCTTCTTTTCCTCAGCACAACCAAGAATTGAAGTTCCCATAATCATGGACAAATGTATACTTTAATTGTGCTATAAAATTATTTTCAATTTAATTCAATCAGGAAACGTTAGAGCTTATTAGTAACAATTAATAAATCTGTGTAATTTGCTATTTGACTTGTACGTGAAATGGTTGATTCCGCGATGTCCACTGATAAGCTTGCCTCCTATTCCTTGCTTCCAATGTTTCACTCATCAATGAAGCCGCTTAATTCATAACTCCGCCATCAACTCCATATAATTCTAAGAAGTCGTGATTTATCGTTGGATAATTTACTTCTAGAAAAACAGGGCAACATTTACTAGCAAAGAAATTGTCGTACAGTAATTACTAAGCTCCCGTTTTGACCAAAAGAAGGGTGAAAGTGGCTTGTAAATCTTTAATCTCTGTGCATCATATAATGGCGGTTTCTTAATTCTTAACTGCCGAAAATCGGAGTCTCTTTCGAGCATTTAATGTTCTCAGTAAATTTACTGTACGAGAGCAACATATATATTGCTGGATGCTGTGCTTCAAGTTATCTTAATTTACTATCTTTAAATCAAGGTCCAGCAAAGTAAGCGGGTGATAAATTGAGCTTTGATGTTCGGACTTATTAATATATTTTAAATTTGATGGATGAATAAGTTTGGGTTCATGATAAATCGGAGTGTTCTTGATTGGAGTGCTGGTTATGATTGGTTATATAAGGATAAATGCCGAATTTTCATGAATGTTAGCAAATACTCACCCCTTGATTCGGTAATAACTTCCTCTGGTTACGTTGTCTAGTACTCTAGTACTAACTTCTTACCCCTGTCTCGTTCTTAAGTAACATTATAGCTGATTACCTGTTATTAATTAAGTTATTAACTTTATCAATTTGGTGCCACTTACAATGAAATTGTTCCTACTTCCACTTCCTCAAACGCCATGTTTCGAAAGCAAAGAAAATTTAGCGAATGTGATAGAATCTTATTAACATCTAAAACCGTTAGACATTGCAGGCACTCTATAAAACGTCCCTCTAACCGTAAGACACCGTAGGCACTCTATAAAACGTCCCTCTAACCATTAGACACTGCAGGCATTCTATAAAACTTCCCTCTAACACTAAGAAAACGCAGGCACTCTATAAAACGTTCCTCTAACCATTAGACACTGCAGGCATTCTATAAAACTTCCCTCTAACACTAAGAAAACGCAGGCACTCTATAAAACGTTCCTCTAACCATTAGACACTGCAGGCATTCTATAAAACGTTCCTCTAACAGTTAGACACTGCAGGCATTCTATAAAACTTCCCTCTAACCGTAAGACACCGCAGGCACTCTACGTCTGACCACTGCGAGCGTGACCGGGCTCTGGAAATCCTGCTGAAGCTCATGGAGAACAAGGACAACTGCATCACCGACATTCCTTCGCTCTGCGGCCGTATCTACAAGAGCAAATACGAGACTTCAGGTGAGGATCTAAAATGTACAGACAAAATGCACGCATATAATGTACAGTTTACATCCGGAGACACATATTGGATATTACGTGCATAACCCATGCAAATTATACATACACAAAAACTCCACAATTTACACGAATTTAAACACTCTTGTACTTCCTGACGTTAGTTATTTCCTCGTACTCTTTGGGTTCTGCTGGAGTCCCAGACCATGTTAAGGGTCCATGTTGTAATCTATAAAACACAGTACAAAGTTGCAGCGAATAGACCATGTCATGTCTTGGGGTTTAAGGTAAATTTATAATTAAAATATAGGTATAAATATGCAAATTAAAATCATGCATTCAAGAGTAACAAAAAATCTAAGTTAATTTTTACAAATAGGTCAATTTGGTCATTTATACATTCAACTCGCAAGTAATTTATATGGGTTAAATGATAAATTAAGGCCTGAAAAGGTAAGAGATGCTCTGGGCTAAAAACGGGTCATCAGTTGGGCAGGGTGATTGTGCAGTACAAAGTGTACCACACGCGGTTTTTCGGCCCCTAGCCCAATAAACCATACACCCCGGGGGCCATGGAAACAGACAATGAGTACACTGTACTGTATCCATCCCGACTGTAACCAAAAACTTAGAAAGAAACCCTTGTTTCCATGAAAAAGGATGTTTTAAATGGTTTTTCATGCTACGAAAAACATACCGTCGGTACCATTACTTTACACGAGTTACTTTCATCATCAAAAGTTCAAAAAAGGTAACAAGAGGTATAAAGATTCAATGATTGGTAATAAATAAATAATCACAGAGGCAATAAATAAGGCAATTTATGAGAATAGGGAGGATGAGCTGAAAACCTCAGGAATTAAGATAAAAGGAATAGTAGACAATTTTGTAGACCAGGCTGGCGCCTGGTGGGAAGATATGGCAAAACCTCAAGAATTGATATGAATGTATAAATAAAGATTTGGAGACAAATTATAGGAGTAGGCTGGCGTCGCCGACAAGATCTAATTTTTAAAAATTTTATAAAAATATTTGAAGTTGGAAGAAGCAGGAGAGTACGTGGTATGAGTTATATGAAGTCGATTACAAAAGAATTTAGTAAATTTAATGATTTAAAGTTCAAACTATTTCATGTTTTAAGGTAATGAGATAAAGTGAAGTAAGTAACATTGAAATTTGGCAGTATATTGTATTTCTGTAAAATATTCTTTTTGTTAGAATTTGAAAAGTTTCTTTAGAAGGATATGCCTTTTACAGCCTTTGGATTCCATGGTGGAAAACAAGGATTTTAAGGATATTAGGAAGTATTTAAGGTCATTGCATACACGTGCGTATCGTATAACTTGTGTTAGGAAGACATTATAGACAGTCGCTGTGTATATTACTTTTAACAGATGGATATTTAACAATGGGAAAACCAAATTTGTCTCTTTTTATCATAAAGAAAGGTTGTAAAGGTATTAGAATTAGAGTCAATCATCATGTCAATTTCTAGCATGGAGGTACGGCTATTATCAGCATTTTCCTTGTTGATTACTAGTCCTGGTGAATAAATGCTGTCCTTGTAACGTTCAAAATAGCCAAAGTTATTTTTAGGGTTTATATCATCCAGAAACCGATGGGTATAATTAAAAAGTTTAGCAACGTGAAGTTTCTTTTTTCTGCATAAATTTTCAATGAAAACAAATTCATCTTTATATAAAACTAAATTTGCTTGATAAGGCGCTTGATTATCTCCCATTGGGACACCAATTTTTGAATTAAGGTTATATCTCCGCATTTAAAATAAGTATTGTGAACAAGCCATGTATGTAGAATAATGCTCTCTTTGAAGTCAAAATTAAATTTTTATTAGTTAATTTGCTAGAGAAAAAGCAGATTTGCAACTAAGTGAATTAAAAGAAATGAATTTTCGGTTGTGATTATTAAAGGCTTTATTGATACACCAGTTTATATTAGAAATTAAAGAGTCATGATTTAAGTTGGTGTAAAGGGTGGAAAAATCGTAAGATTCTGTGTCATGTGCTGATTTTTCCGCATTAATTTTATCAATGGAATTAATAATGTCAATAAAATTATTAGTAATCCACATGCGTTTAGCACCCGTAAAGTTATATAACAAGTCACAATAAAATTTGTGTTGTGCTTGGACTGATTTAAGTATCAAGGTGCAACTTTTTGAGCCGGTTTAAGTATAGTGCCAACTCCCGACACTATGAAGCGAAATTTGACTGGTGATTTGTGGAGTTTAGGCATAGGGTAGATGAAGGGTAATTTAAGATTATCTCTATCCACTAAATTTGGAAAAGGAAAATTTTCTTGTATCATTTCTAATATTTCTGATTCTGAGAGGGAAGTATTGAGATAAGTATTATTATGAGATCCAGGTAACAGTCCAAGTTCTTTGGTTGTAATAAAAATACTGTACCATTTGCATGTTATGCCTATATTATTGCATGCTTTGTCAATAGGTGTTATTAGGTATTTGTCATGTAGTTGCTTTAAATCGTCAGAAAGAGGGGGTTTGTTCAGGTCAAGAACTAAATTTGAGTTAAAATTGTTTTCAAAAAAGTGTAGACGATGAAGGGTGTATTCTGAAAATAAGTTAATAAGAGGTGTAAAAGCGTTAGGATTAATGAAATATTTTTTACTCCAACTTAATGTGCTATTTTTAAAATCATCAACCAAATTAGTGTGAACAGATGGTATGTTAAGTATTGGTGTAATTCTGAAATTTGGGCCTAATTTGAAGATATCTTTTAGAGAAGAATTTTCAATAATATCTAAGTTGCCGGTAATAACGTGTCCATGGTCCCCGTTCTTGTAGGCGGAGGTAATGCAAGTACAAGGTGGGGTAGGGTCAGTTATAAAAGAAGTTATAAAGTCAGTGATGTTTGTATTGGTGAAGGTGTCTGCGTAGTTATAGATTTTACTTTTAATTGGGGTTTGATAGGTGAATATAATAGTAGGCTTTGAATTTCTATTTAATGGGTTAAGGTTTTTAAAGTTTGAAGAAGTTACAAATTTGTTTAAATCGAGAAATTCAATAATTTTATGGTTAAATCTTATTTTTAAAATTAATTCTGGGATTGTTGAGTCTAAAAGTGGTGTGATTTTGTAATTCTGGAACTTGAAATTGACCATATCCAGACAAGCATAAAGAAACTGCTGATTATAGTTTAGGTCGATTTGAGAAAAAAGTTTGTGAGTTAATAATTTAATAAAATCTAGGGCTATATGTGACATTTTATTTGCGTGCGTGTGTGAGGTTGCTAGTGCGTGGGTAATGCAACTGGGCATGTTAATCTCTGGAGAAAATGCCACAAAATGCGACATCTTCAAAATACTTCTAAATATAAAGTCTAAAAAGTTCCTAATCGTAGGTCTCGTAAAATAGTAAAATGTCGTAAAATGGATCACCTGTCTCGTTTTTCTCGCAGTAACATTCTGCGGGAACTTAAATTGTGGAAATCGTGTTGGCATGGTTACCAGGTTATCTGGCTTGGTAAATTATTTGGCATGGTACCCGGCCTGGTGAATTATTTGCCATGGTAAAGTGGTAACTGGTTGTCACGGAAATATGAAATTTCTGACATCCGTTTCAGTTTTAATAGAGTTTTATTATTTAAGTTTTAGCTGACATTATAAATCAAATTTTACAATTATGAACTGGCCTAAAACAGAAGCAAATATCATCAAAATCAAGCGGAATTTTTGCAGCATAGGAAAAGAATAGAATATTCTTCAAAATTTGAAATATCGCCGTACTCGAAGTCTCGAAGGTCCATCCCTGCTTATTTTCATCATCGTTCATCATCAGTCGACTGTAGAGTCGACCACGTTGCTGTCCGAATAAATACCCGACTGTTCTCAGTGTGTTCGACATGGGTAGACCTGTATTTCTGATTTCATCTCCTTGAGATGCCCGCCGGACTCATTGTATGAGAATTGAGAGGTCTGCTGATTAGCCGGACTCTACATTGTTTGAGAGGTCTGCTGATTAGCCGGACTCTACATTGTTTGAGAGGTCTGCTGATCAGCCGGACTCTACATTGTTTGAGAGGTCTGCTGATTAGCCGGACTCTACATTGTTTGAGAGGTCTGCTGATTAGCCGGACTCTACATTGTTTGAGAGGTCTGCTGATAAGCCGGACTCTACATTGTTTGAGAGGTCTGCTGATTAGCCGGACTCTACATTGTATGAGAGGTCTGCTGATTAGCCGGACTCTACATTGTTTGAGAGGTCTGCTGATTAGCCGGACTCTACATTGTAATGATAGCATGCCATTACACACTTTTTCGAGCTAGTGGGGGCCAAGGCCCCCCTAGATTTTTCCAGGGGGGGGCTTTTGAAAATAAGGGGGGGGGGCTAAATTTTCATAAGTGAATTTTCACATTTAAAAGCCTTTATTTGCTAAAAAATACAGATAAAATCATGTTTTTTGTTTGCTTAAATTCCGAAAAGATGGATATTCAGGAAACTTCAGTTTATTTGAACTTGATTTAACACTTAATTTTGATGTTCAAATTTTTGAGAAAATCTTAGGTTGGGCCAAGGCCCCCCCCCCTAAGATTTTTCTGGGGGGGGGCTTTGGAAAACTAGGGGGGCCTAGGGGGGACCGTGAAGTCCCATGAATGATAGGTCTGCTGATTTGCCGAACTCTACATTGTATTAAAGGTCTGCTGATAAGCCAGCAGGCGTGACTAAGTAAGGGTCCTATTCAATATAGACTGTGTGAATCATTGAAGCATGACAGGGGTCATGTTAGCTGTCACCAAAAACTAAACGTGACCACCTGTCAAGTCCCTAATCGTGACTGAGTACTGACAAACGTCTGTCATGTCACGTGACCTAGAAATAAATGATATGACTGTGTCAAAAGTCCAATAAAGGTTAGCCCTTGAAATTTAGAGCTTAGACTTTTAATAATCACCTTTCAATGCCAATGAAAGTTAAGACAGGAGTCTCTAAACCGTACGGTGTAATGCCCGAAACTGATATAACCCGGAACAGCTGAACAAGGACACTAGCTGTGTCTTGAAATGGCGATGTTATGAAAAGCGGAAATTATATTTCATGTTTCGTTTCGGCTATGTCTAAACTTTTGTAGGGGTTTAAAATCAAACGTCTAAATCCGTCTATTTGTTTCTGTCCCTTCATCTAATTTTAACCATTTCAACTTTTTAAACCGCGCCTTTCTCAATTTTCAGGTCGCACTAACGCAGAATATTTGGACCAAGCTATCAAGTGGTACCTCCAAGGATTCGAAGCTCAGAAGAACCTTCAAGCAGGTTCGATATACTTGATATATTAGTGTTTTTACCGGCTTTTGCTGTGTGTTTTCTTCTTCTCTCTGAGAAATAACCCGTCAATAACCCGGATTACGTCATAACCCGCTCATTTCTTGCGAGTGTGGCGGTTGTCGACTGGTGCTGTAAAGTTAGCTAAAAATGTTCAGATCCTTCCACAAAGCTCCTGTCATCAGTAAAGTCAGTGATCTGTAACGATGTGCATCTTACTGCGCTATGAATATATGACATGTGTTGTTATTCCTTCACTGAAACAGGTGTTAAATGAGTCTGTGACTTGCACTGTCGCCGCGTGCTTTGCACGATCCAGACCTTTCAGTGTTTCTCTGAAACACGGCTTCCACTTATACAACTTAACTTCCGATACCTTCCTCCTTTGATTTATAAGGCACATAACAGGCAAATTTCTGCAAATAGGATGATGTGCTGTATCGCATCCGCATTGCTGAGATTTAGCACTTTTCTGTGCATATGTTAAGGTATAATAACATCTGTCAGATTAAATTAGCTGCGAAGGAAGTGTATTGGTACGGTGGTGGAATGGAGCTGAACCAAATTACTGAGTAACATACTTCGTGGCATCTTGTTATTGTCAGCATTATAGCTTTAGTCTTACAGCACAAATAGCGCGGAATGTAAGCCTAATTTCCGGCTTATGGTGTAATCTTACTTTCCCGCGAAAAGTTCATTCATTTGGCGGCAAAATTGTTTCACCTAATGACAGTGCTTCGTTTAACTGCTCTATGCTTGAAAGACATCATCAGTAAAACTTATAGTAAAAAATTTTGTTAAGGATAGAAACAGCTAATGTTACTGATCAAAAACTCGATTTCTCTGATGCAAAAAATACTTTCCAAACCTCAGTAATTATAAAAAACCTTTTTGCAGATATGAATATTTGTACAAATCAAAAACTTTGAGATTGACCGCCCCTACTCACTCAGGAATAAATCTGGCAAGTCTCCTGGTTCTGAAAGGCGAGGAACCCTCAACCAACTACCAGCTTCATTCGCTCTGTGAGTTTTGTAACTTTGTATCAAATCTTTAAATCGAGTTTTGTTGCTTCGGTCCGGTGGCAAAGGAGGGCTTGTTACTCTAGAACATTGTAATCTATCTAGGTTTTGTCTTTTACTGAGCTTACCATTTGATTAGAGACCTACTAAAAGCCCTTTATAAGTTCTTTAGTTACTCTTTAAATCATTGAAAATTGCTTTACTAGCGACAATAACAGGCATCGGCCTTGTTGCTAAATGACTGTTCTGAGGGAGTAAGTTGAAAACGTTTAAAGGATACGAGAAGTTTTAAAATCAGGAGCTTTCTGAAAATCATGTGATAATCGTCAGCTGTAGTTAGTACCCATTGGTTTTAAGTGAAGAGGTATAATGTTGCATGTGAGCACAAATGTGACATTGTGACGTATCACGTGTGCTCACGCCATTTCCCAGTACGTTACGTGCCATGTCTCGATTAGCTAGGCTCACTTTACTACCTGAATTTGCTACCCACTGAAACTCTTTCAAGTGGAGCTAGCTTGGACCGGATTATCACGGTGGATGCCAAACGCGGTGTAAATTCTATATGTGTATGTGAGAAATTTCTTTTATTATACGTGAGTATAATTATCATAGAACGGCCTACACAGATTTCCCGGTATTAAATATCATCAAGAATATTTATTTATGTGACAAATTTAGCCCGTTTTCCATTAATATTACCTGAATTCCCACATGTACCCTAAAACACCGTTCAATCCCTCCCCTGCCTTCCTTGTAATTTATTCAATGGTTCCTGAAGTCGTGAGAATTCAGATTTTTGTGTAAACGAAATGAAATGCCAAAGAATTTTTCAATCTTTCTTTCACACAGCTAAGGAATAGAGGAAATAACAAGTAGAGGAATTTGATTCATCTTCTTTATGTAATCAAAGAATGCGGTCCTACCATTCCACACACGGTCTGTTCGACCATCTGGTTGTGAACACTCCATGTCACATTATTACCCACCTGCTTCTCTCAGAGGATGCTGCCTCGGAGACTAATCGGTGGTTGAGAATGTGGGGTGAAGTCCTTATATTCAGGGATGAAGTGGAAATTTAGACATTCGGTGGAGGTCGAACGCTTACAAACCCGCACGTGGTTACAGGCTTAACCTGTCAGCCTTAATAAATGAGAGCGTGGTAGGAGTCTAAATAGATAGGTTCATCATGTGATGTCTCCAGTGGGAGTTCTAGACCCTCGGAAAGAGTCAAGGCTATCAAATTTAATAGGCAACTGTGCGCTTCTAGACTTTGGTTATCTTATATTCCAAGAAACTGTATGATAATGGTCAATAATAAAGCTCCGACCTCTAAATATTATGCCAATTGCTACGTTTTTCGTCAGTATCAAGTGTCATAAAGTGAGTCTTATGAGAGTTTTGGGATATGAACAAACTGTATATGTTGAACAATTGACTGTGAGTGTTTCGTCTTTTAATTAACCGTTAACTGATGAATTTTGAGCCTACGTGTTGAAGCGGGGAAACCTTTGCATCTGATGTAGAAAGGCAGAAGTTTCACATTGTCGTAATTAATGAAATCATTGAATGTGTTTCGGATTCCACTAAAGTCTGTCACCCATGCTTCATTCTGTTTGGAATGCAGGAAAATTCTAGAATTTGGTAATTGAATTTTATAATCTGAGTGGACCCCACATGATGTGTACATCTTATCACACGGGAATGAGTGTACATTCTCTTGGAATGTAGTTACCGGAAACACTATCAATTGAGATATTTATCGGTTGTGCATTTCTAGTGACACGAGCCCAAATACACAGAGCCTTTTGAATTGAATGTGATATATCGAATTAGTCTGAGCGCCGTGTATGAAATTGTGTGACCTCTAATTGATCCAATGGAGCAGTGTTGGTTTCGTGTTACAAGTTTGGATAAATCTCTGAATATTTGGCATTCCAACGAGACAGCTGCGTTCTGAAATCACAAATGTACACGATAAATCCCATTATCTTACTTACTGTATTTTAAAAAAAGAGATGAATGCTGCTGGCTGCTTATCTATAGAAACCCACATTGCAGTTGAACACCAAGCCACATTCCAGTTCACCAATCTTCATGTAATAGTAAGCTCTGAGTGAAAATTAGGTTCCCTCTGATGATAAATCGGTGCAGTGATTTTAATCACTGAATAATCCAAATTTTAGCCCTTTTGAATTTCGCTGGAATAAGATTTTGCTAGCAAACCATAGACTAAGGTGTACGCAATTGTAGCAATGGTATCAGTTTAAATATCTGAAACTTACAACTTAATCAATCGACAAAATTCCTCAGGTTTATCAAACTACCAGAGTGCTGACTCTCCAAAAATCCAATAATTTCCTTAAAGTTTCCCGAGATTTGGTATTGAGTAAAATGGGTGATAAGACAGATTCAGTAAAATAATATCTATATTATCTTCAAAGGTTCATATTCTAATCTCGCACGGTATTTATTATCTGGTCCTCGATGCTAGAGACTCGAGTATGGTGAGTGTATTAGCAGTCAGCCAGCTAATGAATTAATTCCATCCCAATCTTATGCCTGTCTCTTAGGGTACTGCCATCATGGGTTATAATATTAAACCGTGTTATCATATCAGTACAAATTATGATATGTGTCGCATATGAGCAAGTGCTGGGCAGGTGCCATGTTCATTATCATTATCACCCCACCTTACTGATACCACACCCTCACCCACTCTCTCCCTTTGTCTGTATCTCTCTACAGTCTTAACTCTAACTGCAGCTATCCTTCACAGCTTAACTGTGAAATATTTGCTTCTGTGATACCAACTGAATAGCCAATGATAAAATTGAAGGAATTGCAGTCTCTGAGGTCCCTCTTACCTAACTGTAATGAATAATTTCCCAGTCAGCTTTTAAACAATTTCCTCCAACCTGAACATCTATAATATACTTACCTCCCCTCTTCCTCAGGTATAGAGATTGGGGAGCTTCTGGGTAAGAAGGGGCAGCTGGAGGAGATCGTGGACTACTGGGACCTGGCTACCTCCTTCGAACTGAACGTGATACAACGCATGTTCAAACACAGCAACCGAGCCGCTCTCTGTATGTTCCTCCTCAAACCAGAACAGTGGTGAGTTGTTTTGCACGATGCGTCATCGATTTAAATGTAGTGATTTGGTGAAGTGTCTTGTTTTGGTTCATCATCTCTTCAGCAGTGGTGATTTGTTTTTTTTCTATATCATCAATGCAGCAGTGTTGACTGTTGAGTTGTCTTGTTTGTGTGAAAAATCATCAATTTTCTATTCTTAACTTTCATTATGATGTCCTCGGCTACTTTCCATTATTGCTCCGAAGCAGTAGTGTTCTTTTGGCCGAAGAAATAGTGAGTTATCACAGTTTGTCGGTTTACGCATAATTGAATTATGGCAAATTTCATGGCATGTCCAAGACAGATTATGGTATTGCTTGTTATGAAGTATACGAGTGCTTGTGTTTTTGTGGAGACTTCAGATATTTGATTGTGAAGTGACATTGGTCTTAAGAGTGGCATTTGATCAGATGGAACGCTGGTAATAACTTGACATGTATTTGATTGAATGAAGTTGTCGTGATGAGTTATAGGGCATAGATCAGAACAGCAACGCCACGAAGACGCCACGGTGACGCCACGGTAACGCCACGGTGACGCCACGGTGACGCCACGAGGACGCCACTGCGGCGCCACGGTGAAGCCACGAAGACGCCACGATGAAGCAACGAAGACGCCACGGTGACGCCACGGTAGTGCCACTGTGAAGCCACGAGGACGCCACGAGGAAGCCACCTAGGCGCCGGGGCAGTGCCATGGCGCCGCAGTGGCGTCCTCGTGGCGTCACCGTGGCGTCACCGTGGCGTTACCGTGGCGTCACCGTGGCGCTACCGTGGCGTCTTCGTGGCGTTGCTGTTCTGATCTATGCCCGAGTTATACATGGCCACAGTCATACTACTCTCGGCCGATGGATCGTTATTATTGTTGCTGAGGGGTCACGGAATGCTTGACTGTTCGATAGCTGCTGAAGATGATGTGTGTGGAATTTTGGTATTGTGCAGTTGGGCTGTTGAAATTTTAGTTTTACACCATTATGAATTGTAGCTGTCGTGATCCCATCCCTGTTGCACAATTTCCACGCTCGACCATCGCGCAGCAAACGCCTAGAATCATATTCTAATCTACGAACTAGAGTACAGAAGTGCTGTAGTCCGATCCGTCCATATCTCTAATCTCTGGGTCACAAAAGGCAACATAATATGCACCATACATAACTTTCTTACTCCGGTGGAAGTATTCAATTTGAATAATTTGAACTTTCATAGCTTTTAGGCTATTGACCGGTATTGGGACGCTACACAGTACGCTTAATACCACCTTTAGAATATTTTGCATAATCTCATGTATGTATGTATGTATGTAGTAATTCAATATATTCTTTGAAATTACTAAACATTATTATGTTATCAACACAGACTTTCGATCATTCACTAAAAATTAGGTCGCCTTCCGAGACCTTCTGGAGACTTTTCAAAGTTTTTTATATCATGTCCAGCCAATTAGCACACGCCAATTATCATTGGTCATCAATGAGGGTAAAAGGTACATTATATATGTCGAATGTTTTACTCTGAATTCCTGCAGATATAGTCGAAGGTCATTATGCGCAGTAGTGGACCACTGTTCCGCGGAATTTACTGCTGATAGAACCATGTGAAAGGCACTAAGTGGGAGGCACGATAAATGGTTTTATATGAAATGGAATGGTACTTACCTTATGGAGCAACTGTTCTCGAGCACCATTCCTCAGAAATTCACCATCATTAAATACCAAGACATTTTGACAATACTTCACGGAATCTCGAGAATGGGAAGGGGCAGGAATATAAAGATTCCCACCTAGGACCGTTGTGCAATGAGTTCCATGGAAAGATGGAAACGGGAAGTTTGTTTGGAATTTCTTCTACATCAATACCTTCTTCCGTAACGAAGAAGGCTTTTAGAAACCAGTAGCTATGTATCTGCTGGTATACACTATACAATATACGAGTACAAGTATACATATTTATTACTATACACTATACAAGTACAAGTATACATATTTATTACTATACACTATACAAGTACAAGTATACATATTTAACTTACTATTTGGAGATGGATTCATGTGGAATCATGCACTGAATTTGACACACTACATGCACTTAAAACGCCGTACAGTAGTATCATGTACAGCAGGTATGTTAATTTCTATGAGTAAGAAATCCTGTGTGTAATAAACTCGGAAATCGGAGAGTTAAACGCAAAAAAGTGAGATTAATCAATTCCCCCTGTATATCTGTGCGTGTGTCTTGCTGTTTCATTTTACGTATGTTTGGTATGGGGAGCGTAAGAGCATCTTAATATTTGCTATCAAATCAGTTATTGGATATTATATTTCTCGTCTCTCGACATGTCGAGAAATTATGAAATTCTGTGTTTCAGCAGTCCTTATATTTTGATCTACATTTCCCCGCTCTTATATGGATGATATGCTGGCAAATTACAGTCATATTGCTTACTTGCGATTCTTAATACGGGTCTCACGAGGAATCAAGCACGCAATTAGCCAAGCACAACTTATGTGCTGTGAATGAAAAATAGGCGGTTCAGTCTGGTATCATAAGCATTGTTTAGATTCGTGAATTCATGAAATTCGAAAGTCTATTTTTGTGCTGCCAGCAAGACTCGAAAGTTTGAGGGACTTTGAAAACGGTTACATTGTATACTCAATCCTGTATGATTTCCTCAATTTCAAGGAGTGGAAGTAGAAGGGTCAAACTTATTCGTGACTACCACGGCAAATTTGTCTTAAATGAAGATAGAGCTGTTTGAAACTTTCATATGAAGTACTGTGTGTTGATGAGAACTATTTTTATCAAAATTGCTGAGATGTGTTAAATTCTATTTCACAGTTGACTGATGGCCTCAGGCCTTATGCATAATATGTCATCATATATCTTAGACTTTGTTCTGTGATGACTCCTGAATATCAGGGCCTATAAAAGTATAAATCCTGGCAGGCCTGGTTGGCAAGGCCCACAAAATAATGATAATGTCCCTTATTCCTCCTTTTTAGCAACTGAAAGACTTGTGCAATCCTCTGCAGAAACTCTCTTGTGCGTCAACATTGGAAAAGTAATAACGGAGAACATATTTTAATTAAAAGGCACTGGCAGTAACGAGAATTATACTAGGTTGTTAAAATTTTCAATCGCAACAAAGCAATTCTAGATTAGTTAGGGTTGCCAATGATTGCTGAAAATGGTCAAAAGACTGTATTTCCTCGTAAAAGTCGATAATAAAGAGCTCCCATCTCCTCAGTCAATCTCACTTGAGAATTGATGTTTTTACGCTATTATTTTTTGCATGTTAGCTACGGAGGTTTGAGGCCCTGAGTTTCTGACAATATAATTTGCTATCAATCCTTAAGACTTGCTTAATGTCAAATTTAGTATTGTCATTTGCAGATGTTTCAAAATATTAATTAAATTTCTTTGAATTCTGCCCTAGATTTCAAAATCAGGTCCATTTCCCGTGGCAAAGCGTCACTCCTATTTATCGAGTGACAGATTACTTACTCGGATATTTGCCATGCAAAATGAATAAGTCAGATTACCAAGGTTAGCCTGCTGGGAGATTGTTATATTGTGTAATATATGGTGTCCTCCCCCTTACGTAGTCTCATCATCTGTAATGGCATTCTGCATCACTGTAAGGGAGATTCATCATTATTCGGTGTGTTTCTTGATTGTTGTCGTGGGTAGGTGAGGTAATGCAGCCCTTTGTAAAAGAGTAAAGGTGTGATAACCTCCCTATTAATAGAACGTTGGATGCGTACAATCAGGTGCTCAAGTGCTGCAGGGTTAGGTAAGTCAGTAGGTTCTTCTACAGATGAGACTCAGTATGGTTTACCAGCTGATATTGGCTGTTTCTAGCGGGCAGATATCTTATAGTCAGACAATTGCCAGGCCATAAATCTTAAACGGGAGTCTGTCAATCTTAATTCAGTTAAATAGGTGAATTATGCTTTGAACCATGTCCCAAAAAGCCATAACGGATTCACAAACCCATATTTCACTACTGAACAAGGCATTGTGATTATATGTTTCAATTCCATGGCTAAATATCCCCCTCACCTCTCCCTCAGAACCTAAATGAGAGTCCATGAGCAATTTCCGAAATAATAGACTAATAGTCTACGCTGATTCTCTATTTCATTCAACTGTTGCTGACTAGTGGAAAAAGCTGGGTTATTTAATCCAGGTCCCCATGTTGCATCCACGTGCGGACTCCTACCAACTATAATAGCTCTAGCTCTCTCATTCTCATGGATAAAGTGGAGACCTCTCAGACCTCAGCTCCACTCGTTAATTGTTGTAAGCATCGCAAAAAGCAATCTCCTTATATTATAATGTTTCTTCCCGTGGTTGGTATGACTAGAATCCCTTCCCTAGTTCACGTCGCTGAGCTATATATTGAATGAGCTCTGAATACCTTGCATATAGTGTTATGAAGGAGTGCCTTTTCAAGTATGTTACATTATGAAGGAGTAAGGTGTTGAGAACATACAGCGCCTAACTAACAGAGTTTCTATGCTCTCTCTCTCTCCCGTAGCTCTCAGTATGTGCTCAGACCACCGCTAAGAGCAACTCTAGCTGTAGCACACATGATAGTCCTATTCAAACTGCATAGCTTGAAACATATTAAAATGAGTGTTATATATAATATAAAATATCTTACTCCATGTATTCGCGTCCATTGTAGCACTTGGTTTCTCACTCCCCCAAATACAGGATAATGGTTCAGCGTGGCGGTGTGTTTCACTGCGCGCGCATCCAACTTCCACATTCTCTCTTTCTCTCTCGAGCTATGTTTCTCCTCATAATATAACAACTCTTGCTATTCAACCATTCTCCTGTCAAGAGGATTGGAGAAAACAATCAACAAAATATAATATGTTCTTTGTTCCTCCGCACAAAGGAACATAATGTTTAGTGCAGATTCAAGGGAACGATGCTCTTTTTGAGCTGGTCCAGCTTATGAGTGAATCAAACGACAGTAATATATTTACTGAGGGATTAGTTCCTTGGAACAAATTGTTTATAGGAACAACAGCTGTTTCTGTTAGGGAGAACCCAAGCCCTCTTTCCATGGAATAAGAACAATATTTTAGGGTGTTTGGTACGATTAACGTGTTTAAAAGAATTCCTGGAAACAAGTTAAGAGAATTTAGGACACCGCTGAAATGTAAGACCAATGAAATATCCCAGAACTGTGCAATCATAATTATGCTAAATCCAGGTTCATGTGTGAAAGGTACGATTTTATTATGTTACTTCCGATTACGGTACGAGGGTTCTCTTATAATACATTCCCAGAATTATTTGTAATCTAATACCAAATTCCCTCCATCACTTTCACAGGTGAGTGACTCTTGAGTCTTCTAGAAAGGTATCGTGTATGGTCAGAGAACCCTCCGTGTAAAGGGTGTGTAACTCGGTGTGTAAAGTGTGTGTAAGCCGGTGTGTAGCTGGGTATTTTATCTCTACGAGCACAAAACGAAGACTTGCTCATGTGATTCAAGCGCCTTGGTTTTAACTTTTACAACAGCGTTGCAACTTGTAAATTCAGCCACTCATTGCCACTATTGGATGCTAATTGATGAAATTTTGCTGCTTTCAGAGCTGATTGGCTGAAATTCTGAAGCAAATATGACCAATGCCTTTCCATAATGGTCAGTTTTTTAAAGTAACTGTGAATGGTAAATCTGGTGTTCTAAATTAGGACAGTAGGCAGTGTATGGATAAGAACCTCTGATCCATACACTCCCCACTGAAAACCTTGTGATGAACTGCCCTGCTGACTGTTATCTCCATAAACTCTTACATCATCAATGACTCACATTGTATGGATTCCTGACACAAGGACAGCTGTGGATGGTTCTTCAAAACTGCCTTTTATGGTGAACTTTCGGGAACATGATGGCGTTCCTTCGGGCATGACGGAACAAATATGATTAACATTTTGTAAGTGCCTTATTCAATAATTCAGAACATACTAATTGGTGTCATTTTGCTGATGATATTATAATGAGACCATGTAACAGTTTGCCATTAATAATACCATACTGGATGATGTCCAAGAGGAAAAACGTGTTGTGATTTCATCATCGCAGTGACTTAATGAAGTATTGGGAACTTGCAAGGCTGCTAGCAAATGGTTATTATAGGAAGCGTAGACAGGGATTTCATGGATGGTTATCATATGAGTTAATCCATGAAGTGAGGTATTGACAACTGTCACAGTATCGCTATCAGAATCGAAATCAATAGGCGGCTATAGTGATGAATGGACCTACTGACTGATGTTCAGGGTTCACTATATTGTCCAAGAGGAAGTTTGGATGATTCAGAAGCTTGAATATTTTGATCAATAGTTGCAAGGCCCGGCTCATAATCAGAGACGTCTCCAAGATACTCAGGAAGGTGTCTTCAGTAATAAGCGTAATATCTTCCCAGCCTCTATCGAATTGTAGCTGAAACTCAATAAATAATTCTGTATTCCAATCCAATGTATCTTGATCTATCATCTTGATGAAATTCCCCGGCTGGAATTTACAATGTTAGCTCTTCCTTCGTCTCCAGAAATGACGCATGAAACGAAATCAACTCGACCACAGTACCAGGCTTAATAAAGGAATAAAGGAATTGTGACACTTTGGTCGTGCTGACGGATTAGCCGAATAAGTCACTACCACCGAATTATCATCCGAATAAACGACGATAGATAACTCAGCAAATGATCTGTATTCCGAATCTCTATTCTTCTGTTTTCCGTTGAATGTATTGGACATTGGTACATCCTGTACAGTATTCTCCCGCTGTTTTGTTCACATACATCGTAACAATAGAGAAGTAATTAGAATACACCAATCGTATATATTCCTGACCAACCTGTCGCCTACTGTCACACCTTGACTCTTGAGATAATATCTAGTTGAGCCAGTGTGTCAGTCTGCGGTTATATGATCATTTACCAAGCACAGTTTCGTGTGAAGTCTAACTCCTGATTGAGAATGACGTCAATATCATGGTTCACAATGGTGAGTTAATCACGTTTAACCCTACTTTTGGTACGCATGGTATAACACCGGAAGTCTTGTCTGAACATCTCGATTGTATCTCGTATAAGTTGATTACAATCTTATCTCTCCCGGTGGTATCTGACGTAAGGTCTTCAGACATGCTGTATTTCTTATCAGTACAGACAGTAGATCAAACAAACACATTTTGTTACAAACGCTCAAACGAACAATCATGTGTAAGGCTTCAAAATACTCATCGCGATTGCCATCGAGTATCTTAGACACTTTCAAGACTCAAGTTCGTATAATTTCCCCAAATCCACATTTAAAATTTAAGAAATTATACCCTCTAAGGTTTTCTCAAATTAAACATTCTAGATCGTCTAGCTTTACGGGCGGCTCTAATTCGAAATGATTTAAACTTTCCGTCGCCCAATGAAATTTAATGACAACACAATAGAATTAGGAACCCCTAATTCTGCTAGAAGATAACAAAATTATGAATGAAACTTATAGAATATTGAAGTGCTTTTTATGAGAAAGTTTCTCCTTATTTTATGGGTACTTTATCAATACGGTATGTATTTTACAGAGAATATTATACCGCTTTTAATATGAGAACTTACTAGAACTGTGTCAATTATAACTTCGTTATCATAATTTAATATACGGTATTATGCATAATTCAATCTTATTCATGGACATAACATGTTATAATATTTAAAATACATTTCTTATTGTACGTGTGTACAAATAGAAAGAGGGCAGTGTGTGAGAAGGAATTGTCGTACATCACCGCACCAGCTGTTTTCAGGTGCCCACACTTCATTGTACACAACCTCACGGGTGGTGGGCCAATATTATTATATTATGAGCATAAAAGCGGCCACAGTTGATCAAAGTTCTCCAGAATCCTCTGCCATGAGATTGCTAATCTGGCTGAATGGAATGTCTTTAATACACAAAACATAGGATCAAAATATGTAAAAGGTTTCTGGTATTGGGGTAGAGGATCAGAAGGAGAGTCAAAGGATGATGGTGTTTACGGGGCCGAATAATTCGCCAACGAAACCAAAAGCATTTTATTTCTGTTTATTGGAGTCCAAGCAATTATAACATCCCATTTAATTTGTTGCGGTGAGTTGTATAACGCTACGATGATGAACAGTCGACACTACTGTACTACACTATAAATTAATTTATTTACTACTTGAGTGCTACGTAGTAATTTATTTGATTAATTCTCCTCACAACTCGAGGCGCTGCCGGCCTCAGTGTGCTTACTCAAGAATATGAATATTAACATATTCAAATATTATTAATACTTTAATGGTATAGTCATCAAAATAATCAAAGACCCTTCCATCCAACATTTTAAATTGTGTCTAGCATATTTTGTCACAAATTAATTATTTATTTGCGTAATAGCTTCACCATCATCACAAATATTTATTATTTGACCCGAGTGACACATTGAGTGAGAATTTCGTAGAACTTTCAAATAATCAATTCACGAATTTATCTTGTCTCATAGAGTTATAGTTGCCATGGTTACCCGTTGGAATTGTGTTACTTTATGTTTATACTAGTACATTTCATAATGATTTGCATGTAAGCAATAAATGCCTGTCAGAATAACGAAACTGAAAAACGACTATCGCAACTTGTAATAGGTCCCACTCTGGTATTTGTTGCCGCTCGGCTGGTTTCATGGAGCTTCAGAGGCTCTTTAACAGATAAATAAAGTACTGGAGCATGTTATGCCGCTTTGCATCACCTAAAATCCCACTAGAGTGATAGAAATCCCTCTATATCTTTATTTGGTAACAAGTTAGACTCATGAGGACTTCACCATGTTGTAGAGCTTAAAATTTTGATTTACGAGAAGTATTTGCAAAGGAATCCACCCGAGCCAAAAGGATCCACAAAAATCCAAAACTCGCTGTTAGAAAACTGAGGCCAGGAAATTTTCGTAGCTTTATAAAATGCAGAAAATGTCCATAACTTGTTCCGCTACATATACGTAAAATGAGTAACCTAACCCTTAAAATACGAATTTTTAAGTCCGTCTTTCAAAATTTATGAACTTTCTAAAGGTGTCCATTAAAAATTCATAACTTTGCTGTTTTATATCGAATTTGAATATGATAACTACAATTTGAGTTATGTTGTTTCCAAAATATGGAACAGTGTTTTACTTCAATCAGGTTGATTCTACGATAAAATTATGATGATTGACTGTTTCAAAATTTAAGATCTATGATCCAAGTGCAAATCATTATGAAATACCCTTAGTACTATTGTATTGTACGTGTTTTAGGGCTGTAAGTTTGGGCATTTAGAAATTATTTACAGCATCTCTTTAAATTCATAGCATCTCTTTTCGCTAATATTCATGCTTCCTTATCTGTCTGACCCAATAGTCCGTGACGCATTAAGATAGTTAAATCACCAGAGAGTTACTCAACCGATAATTCCTTTTCATTCAAAAGTTCAAAGAAATTTCCATCTCAAAGGGCAGAATTATCAGTTGGGAGTCTAAAGAGGGAAGTGCTAATTACTTTGTTATAAACTTGATGAGTAGATAGACAAGGTTTCTCTCTGCGTTGCCTTCTCACATGTATGTAGTACAATACAGTTATACATGGCTTATATTGAGAGAGTGTGATGTTAAACAACGTGATTGTAATATGAACAGTGGGTGCACCGATACAGACACTGGTACAAAGATACATACATATGTACATGCATATGTACATATTACATATGCATTATACATACATACATACATACATACATACATACGCACGTGCCCACATGAACGGGTCCTTTTAATCTGTCAGCCTCCTTGGAAGTATTATAATCGATCGTGAAGGTCAGCCCTGACCCTTGTACATTCATCATCCTCTTTCCTGATGAAAAGGCCATAAAGGTCACTAAATTTAAAGTTTTGGTGGGCATTTGCTTTCGAAACATCTGCAAGATTCCAAGACATTAGATTCGCCGCTCAATAACCGAAGTCCCTATGTTCCAGCGAGATAAATATAAACATTCCCTTTAATTCTGGCTTGACAGCTACGGGCTAGCAAGCTGTCACAGCTGTATAATAGTTCTGGAGGTACACAAAGGCCGCTCTTTAACATTATTATCTGGCCCGCGTAGCAAACTGTTTGATTATTGCACTGAAATTCTGTGGCAGCTCTTAGAAGCTCGCATTATTACCGTACACAATGGAAGTCGTGCTGCCCAGGTCCTGCTCTAAGTGGCCTCCCTTATTTCCATAAATTCTATGTTGCGGACTATATTAGCATGCATAAAACATGATTATCTGGAGCTATCAAGGGCACTACTTGAGTACCAGGGACAGGTGTTTATCACTCTGACACTTGTTATTAACCAAGCCTCGTTGGCAGGAACTGCTAAGTGTTAATAATCAGCCGTTACGTGACATGTTCAAAGGTTTGTTAGTTTGTTAATTCAAGTGGTAGGTGTATGAGATGTAAAGGTTTGTTAATTCAAGTGGGGTATGAGATGTCACTGCAGTGTGCTGCAACGAATAGTGCCGTTGGAATATGTTTCATTGGTTCAAATTTCCAAAAGGTATTCAAGAGTTTCAGTTAAAACATTTTATGCTTCGTTGAAATTATGATCTAAGTCTGTTGAATTTAATTGAAATGTTCATTAATTACATCACTGTTGTATTCAGAAGTTCTTCAGCTGCTCTTCAGCTGCTTCTTCAGAGCTCGTGGGGGCAAAAAGTTACATATAAAGTGCGTGAATCACATTACAGCCTTACAATGGGATGATGACATGCTGTGTGAGAATAGCCCTCATGAATATGCACATCGTGCCTTGTTACAAGAGTTTTATCAGCCAGTATGTTATAATGGCCATATTTTACATATAATGTGTGAGCACTGTTATGTACCTGATTTGCAACGATTGTGAATTATCTCTATTGTCATTAACACGTTGACGGCTGGCTATGGTATGTAAAAATATTAATGTAATATTGAGTTCAGCATAACACGGCCGTATACATGCCTCACATAACTTTGATTTAAAATGACCATCGTCCGACGACCGTGTACATTGAATGTGATTGTAAATGCATAATTTCAAGCATAATCATAAGTTCATTACGAGACTTAATTGCGCTTCAGCTATGCGCCGCATCACGTGTTTCAATGGATGTACAGTTTCTGAGAAAGATTACATACCCCTCAATTACGTGACTGAGACATGTTCATTGCTGTCAATTAATAGTCTGTTGGAGTCGCTTTTTCTACCTCGGTTTGGAGCTTTTTAAATCCTATATCCGTAGGTCTAGGGCCACAAAGCAATGCTTGAGATTACAACAACTATAACCTGAGTTTCTTCATTTCTATCTCCGATCTTCTGATAAGAATAGGAACTTTATCATGCTATTTACGTATTTACAAAAGTTGACAGAAACGATGAAAATTAACATGTTACATATTATTCAAAATGCTACATAATTCTCTGAAATATTATTTGGATATCCGTTACCCTTGACTTTTCAACCGAATGAACTCTGTGGCTACTGATAACCTGTAATTTCATAATAACACCCTAGTTTTTGTAGAAGGAGTCGTGGTGCTATCAGGAAGCCCTGTAGTATTGGACAATGTGACCTGTGTAAATTGATTATCTGTCCTATCCGTTTATCTATTGACTATTCCCATGATATCTTACCCTCTATTGTCAATCAACACGTACAATAGTTGCATAAAAGTTCTACAGAAAGAAAAAACAAAAACCACAAAAGTTTGCATTGAGCCACCAATATCGACATTGAGTTATTGGTTTTACGGGGGCCCTTTTACTGCTTCTATGTCGAGGGCTTTTTGAAGTGTAACAAATTAGCTGTCGACAACGATGTGTTTTTTCATGGGGTGATAGTGTGAAGTGTCGTATCTTTCATCAACACAATTAGTACCCGCCCATTCTAGGTTTCAACCGAGGCATAGACTTCGGTTCGCTCTGTAGCTTTCCCATATGTTACCAAGTAGCGCAATTGTTCCAATAGTTATCATGTTTTGTTTTAGCTATATTGTCTTTATTTTGTTAATTCACATCTCTTATCATTCATCAGTAGTTTCAAAGATGACTGTCTACTGATAACTAAGATAGCAGATGTATGGTTTTATCTAATTAAGATGTATGGTTTTATCTAATTAATTAATTAAAATCAAATTATCGTGTTACCCTGTCATGTTTCAAGGAGGGTTATTGGTAAATTTTAAACTTTCCAAGGAAATGAAACACACAGTTTGTTCAAGTAGCAATATGTTCTAAGTGTAACATTTTTCAGGATGTTGGAAAGTACGATGGCTAATATCCGACTGATTGAATCACACCGACCTAAAACCGAACAGATCACCAATAAAGATCAGATTATCTATCACTTCTGGACGGATTTCTTCACCGATGCAAGCAAGAGTGATGTGTCACAAGATTTTCATTTTAGGGTAAGTATACCAACATTCACAAAAAAGGGTTTTGTAGAGTTAGAGTTAATTTGATAATTTGACAAATTAAATCAAAACACGGAAAAATGCGGTTTTAGTTTGATTGCCGCTCGATGGAATTCTCACGAAAATATTCCCTGTGAATATTCGTCAATAATATGCGATCATTCGTTCAACCATAGCATTAAAATACTTGTATGAGTACTTATATGAAATTCTAAGCTATTCTTGGGCGCTATTTCTGTCCTTCCTTTTGTCGCTGCATGTAAATTCATCCTGTGATATGAACATGAAATTACCCGGGGTTAAGATCACGGAATAATGGCTACAACAGGTCATTAAGAATGATTTAACCGTGATTTAATCTTGAAATCCGAACATGTTCGAAATTTCGCATTGCTAGTTTTTTGAAGTCGTGCGCGTCTAAAGTAAGTTTCAGCACTGTGTTTGAGCCGCGCAGAACATGGCTGGAAATGTGTCTGCGCGTTTGTTATCTTTCCGCACAGTTTCACGACTTCAATCTAGCACAAGATAGCACGCAGCCAAGTGACAGCGGATAACCACAATTCAATTAGCTATGTCTCAATGTTCCAGGGCTTTGTGTATGTTATGTTGCTCAACTTGATGTGTCCCGCCTTAAACAAGTCTTCTGTCGTGTCTGACTTAGATTTTTAAAATCGTCTAACGTTGCTTAACAAAATTTGTCTTGTACGTGTTAAGACAAAGTAAATCCAATTAAGAATTACCAAACTTACATGCCTTTGCTGAGCAATGTATGGATCCTTCAGTCGCCCTTGGCAAGCAAAGTGTTTTATGTAACACTTGCACGAAAAACTTATCGGCCATTTTCACGCTACAACTTTCATAAGGATATTGTCTTTAATGCTCCATAAACCTGGTCAGTTGAGCTATTGAAGACTTCCTGAACAGCTGACACCTGTCAACAAATTAACTCTACAAGCTGTAAGGTTTCAAAACCGGTAGCTCTTTTTATGCTATTAATAGCTATATAGGTGTCTGCAAGTTCGAAAACTGAAATGTTTTATTCCCGTGTTTACTTACAATACCCCAACTTTTCGAATAATATCACCTGAAGTATTGAAATTAACCCTCTGACCCCCTCTCCTCCCTAGGTACTAATCCTGGAGGACCACCTGCCTGGCATCAGGAAGGAACGCTACGTTCCCTCTCTGATCGTAGTACACAGTGACGGAGGAGAGGACAGAGTGACGACTATCGACATCTCGCACATTACGATGTGTGGCGGTGAGAATGCAGGGAAGATGGAGCGACAGAACACGGAGGAGTTGGAGGAGAGAGTGCAGCTGAAGTGGAGTTATCCTCTGGAGAGGATCGTTAATAAGAGCACTGCTACTAAGGACGAGCGGAGGGTCGTGGTGTACGTTAATCCGGATGATTTCGATCTGCAGTTCCCTTCTGCTGCGCTCAGGAATAGGTTCCTGGAGATCATATCGCCCTACATGCCCACTGATTTAGAGGATGAGAAGAAGGAGTCTATAGAGTTGAGGATGTGCTTGTTATTTGATTCAGAAAATCACCAAATAAACCATTCTCAGGATTACCATTCGCAGTTTCATGAATCATGACTTTTATTATCGCACCTTCTATCACCTTTAATTTGCTTTTAATTAAAATGATAATTTGAAATATTCCCGCTACCTCAACACTTCAATAATCAATGTTGTATTTCTGCTTCCCTTGTAGCAGAAGGGAGTGTTCGATGACACGTCCGAGCATCCCTTTGTTCAAGAGATTACCTCACCTTACATTGCTACTTGTTGCTAGCTCCATTTCAATGTTTCAATGCCTTCCCGCTAATAGAAACCCCTCTATTTGCTATGATAGCACCGCACTCTCTATCAGTTGTTATATTTGCTAATAACACCAATCTCTCAGCTGGAGTACGAGAGGGACGGGAAGGGAGAGCGCTTCCAGTTGGGGCGTGGCACGTACGGAGTAGTGTACTCCGCTATTGACAAGCTTACCAAGAGGAAGATAGCAGTCAAGGAGATCACCATACAGAACGGAGATGAGTGAGTAGAATGTTTGTTGGGTTGTAGATAAGGTGTGAATAATTGTATTGAAATTTAGAAAGCCTCCCTTTACTATTTGGGGAGAGGAGGGACTACAGAAAGACATCGCCGAACACGAGCTCGCGGCACGTCACTCTACTGACAACCGTGGCCAAGGTGTTATGATAGGTGCCAGACGTTGCATCATCAAGACGCGCTAATGGAGACTTGCATCGTACATCTAGTGGGATCTATGTTTTGAAAACCCCCGACCCCGAGTAATTCTCTCCTTTTTGTTCTCCGCTTCATGTTTACCACCTTAAGTTCTTTGAAAACATCCCAACACTTGAAAACACCCCCACACCATCTTGTTTTTTTTCTGTACAACTCAGCGACGCTATTTATATCCCGACTTTATTAGATATCACATTGACATAGCATTGATCTGATAAAACTTTATTTATTGATCTTCTCGGAAAATATAATATCATTGCAAAATATCGATCATTTCCTGATGAAAGTGTTTTGCTACTACTCATCGTAAAATCGTGCTGAAAGTAGGTCAAAACAGACAAGACCAGGCACACCCGCTTATGTTTCCGTCCCAACAAACGTGATTCTGTAACAAACGATCGCTATCTACTTCGATAGGAACACATAGACTGGTTAACAAAATCACTGGCTGCCTTTTGAACCGCACAGCCATCTAAAATTCTATTGCAGCCAGTTGCACTAGTAAAATTTATTGAATGGAATGAAGACGTTAAGTTCTGTAAAATTTATTTGGTACTCATACCAATCCTCTCCTCCCCTCAGCTCTCAAATCCAGTACTTGGTGGAGGAGATAGCACTTCACCAGCGACTCAAGCACAAGAACATCGTCAGTTACCTGGGCTGTGAGAGGGATGGGGTAACTGTCAGGATATTCATGGAACAAGTTCCTGGGGGTGAGTTCTGGAAATACGCAAGATTTCTACGTATGATAAACAAGGTAGCTTCCCAAGTTTGCAAATTAGATGGAGGTTACCACCCTAGGACTAGGAAAATTTTTTCCTGGGGTTTATTATTCGTGAGGGACAAAAAATCTGCTGATTAAATAACCCTTTTTTCACAGGACTTTGATAGTGCCTTTTTCAAATGATTCCTCCTTCAGGATCTCTGAGTAAGTTGATAAAGAACGTTTGGGGTCCCCTGAAAGGACAAGAACCAGCCATGAGTCACTACACTCGGCAGATTATAGAGGGTCTCCTCTACCTGCACAAACAGAACATCGTTCATAGGGACAAAGTGATATCTAATTTCTACTACTTATCTACCTATCTACTATTTTCTTATCTGCATATTGCACAATTTCAGGCTTTTGACACTTCATTTCAATGCAGATTGAAATCCCTCTAAAAGTGGCTTATCCCTCCTTTCCTTTAGATTCTTTCCTCTTTCAGGGACATTAAACCAGACAACATCCTCATCGACATGTACAGAGGCACCCTTAAAATATCAGACTTCGGAACCTCCAAGAGAATCCAGGGATTGTGCCAAAAGATGGTCAATCTAAAAGGTACTCGGATTTATTGACGCTCTGATTTCGTTTGACTGAATCAAAATTAACTTATGAATTTCAATAAAAAGTATATCCATCCCAAATGCCCCCTATCCTCCCCAGGAACGCCTCAGTGCCCTGAATCCCCACCCCAAGTAACCCTATCCCCCCAGGAACGCCCCAGTTCATGGCCCCTGAAGTGATTCGCGCTGGAGCGCGGGGGTACGGCCCCCCTGCTGACATCTGGTCTCTGGGGTGCACTGTACTCGAGATGGCTACCGGACAAACACCCTTCCATGAGGTAAGCGAATTGAGCAATATTGTGATGGACTTAGTTTTTGGTGAGGATATCTTTGAGTGTATCGGTGAGGGATACGACCATTGTGAAGTGGTGTAATTTGTGTTGAAGAATTTGGTTTCTTCAATTGATAGGTATCTAATGCTGTGACCTTGTCTCGTTTCATGCGTTTAATGTTCCTTTTTCCTATGTGTCATCCTTCACTCCTCCCAGCTGAGATCAGAGTACCAGGTGTACTATCGGATAGGGAAGTGCATGAGTCCAGCCCTGCCAGATGATGTCTCAATAGAGCTCATCGACTTCTTGAAAAGGTAAATCATTGTAGTTTAAGAAGGATTGGTAACGACATTGAAATTATTGGGTTTGGTCTTGGATATCATACAAGTTTAAATAGAGTGTGCTGCTGTAATTTGGAAATTGAGTTAGTCGGTTATGTCATTTGACATTTAAACCCTTGCCAAGTTTCTTAAAATAGTATAAAAACACTAAAAAGACGTCATCGATTACCAGCTAAGTGTTGATATCTTGCAAGTTGCATTATCTTCACATGAGCATGGCACGTGAAGTGTGTTTTTGAATGGAGATCGTCACTTCATTCCTCACCAATGCTTTGCTGCAGTTGTTTCAAAGCCAGCGAGGATGACCGACCGTCGGCGTCGGACCTTCTCGAGTCTGCGTTCATTGAGAAACACAGGTGAGAGGACATTTCCAGTTCTTCTTTTCAATGATGATGTGCGTTTTTACGTTATTTTCATTTTATTAGAAGTCAGGAACTCTTTATTCTACTCTTTTTGCCGATCCCTTCTTCCATCCATCACCTTAATCACTTGTCAGATTTTCCCTTTTCACATTATTGTGACGTCTTTTTTTATCGAAATGTCACGGTAAAGTGAGCCCCCCCCCCCCCTTATTCTCCCAAATGTCACGGTAAAGTGACTCCCCCCCCCTTTTTTTTCTAAATTTCACAGTAAAGTGACCCCCCTGTCATTCTCCCAAATATCACGGTAAAGTGACGCTCCCTGTTTTCCAGGCATGGCAAAGCGCCCCTCACCCCAAACTCCCCCAACAACAGAAAGGCTCGGAACTACCTCCGCAGTGCTTCAGGTACTGTAGACAAACCTTTCCTGAAACCCTATTCAAACTCTCTGCCGCTATTTCACTTATCTTATCACTCTTATATCATACACTATCACACTCATTCCAGCCCATGCTGCCAATAATGATCATTGATTCACTTCACCCAGTAACAGCTGGCCTTTTCTACTGAGATTCTACCTTGTCCTACCAATGGGACGTTCTGCCATATGACAGTCTTATTTATTCCAAATTTATTAAGTGTGTCTGCGTAGTTGAGTATCGCTCGAAGTCTCATTTGGTTTGCTGAAAAATCACATACCCGATAGAAAATTTTTAGCCCATTCCTAAATAACAATAGTTTCAATTTGTGGCTATAGCAAAAGTTTTATTTGTATTTAAATATGCTGCAACTTGCCCTGGAATAATGGTTTATTGCAGCTTGATATTAACGTTGAGATATAGCCCCACGAATCTAGCATAAATTGCTGTCCTGTCAGTCGATCCTAGCTACAGTTACAAGTTTAGAGACACCACAACTTTGACAGGTTTATTATGAAACGCATAGGATCCACAATTCACATAATGTTCTGATTGCAATAGACACACTAAATTTTGCAGTCCCAAATACGGATTTAGATGGGAGTTATTTTGTGTTAAACTACATCCCCACTTATTTAATGTAACTGCCACCGAATAGTTCATACGATTATTATGTGGTGTTTCATTTTCTATTTCAAATTTTGGTTCCTGAAAAAACTATATCCTCACAAGGCAATTGCGATTTCTTGTATGGTTCTTGGTTCCTGAAATCTCTTCAATCATAGTGCTGTCCATGCAGCCTACAGTAACACGCCCGTAAGTCATCCACCATTGGTATTCGGTTCAGTTTCATCAATTCATCCTGTTGACAAATGATAATGACGTCGCTCTCAACGGCCTATTGTTTTTGTGTGACCTACAAATTACTGAAGTAGGTGCACCACAGCACATTTCTATGAGAGTTTTAAGCTGGTAGGTTCGGCAAGGTGTTCTTCTTTTCTCGCATTCTCTTGAACTTGCAGCACTGAACAGCAGAACGCCCAGCATCTGTGATCGATTGAACTTCCTTTTTGGTCTAATTAACTCTTACTTATAATACCGAAACTTGAAAACCTATGTCATAGTTAAAGTTTATTATCTCGAGTATCCCACCATCATTCTTTAGATACAAAATTATATCAACTGTGCAAATATCTCTCTACATGACACTTTCAAAAGTTCACACATTTCCATTACCCAGGGCCATGTCATGAACATCAACTCCATGCTACCACCCTCCAATCTCACAATGCAGCATGTGCTACCACCCTCTCATCTCACAGCAAGCTATCACCCACCCACTTCTCCCACCGTGATGCTAACGATAAACCAACCTCCAACTCTTCTATAGGTCCCTCTGCAGCAACTACATCGCCAGGTATATGATGACGTCATGATCTCCGCAAGCATTCCTATTACCTGTCAAGTGATGCTACGCACGAACAATAGGCGGTGTGACGTCATCAATTTCTAAAATTTCGCTCACTTGAATTGTGCCGGTTGCTTTGTCGCATAAAATTTCTTAACTTATGAACGGTTTGAGCTACCTAGAGCTGATTTTGGTCGCAAAATTTTGAACATAGTGGCTGCATTCAGAATTACGGAAATTTAGGGGCATATTGGGTGGGGTGGGTGATACTATCGTACCACATCATGCGACGAAGTAACCGGTACAACGAGCAAAGTTTAGCTACTGCTTGAAATCTTTCCTTGGCTCCAGCCGCCTATTCTTCTTGCGTGTGTCGGATTTTATCATGCAAACCATCATTCTTATTATACAACCATGATATTGTAATACATAATCATCATATAAAATCTTGTAAAACATAATCTCGTTGCTGGAAATGTGAATTATTTGTGCACGTGCGAGAAATGTATCGCTGCATGTACACAAAATGATATGTAGTGTCCCGACCTTTAGTTGAACGGTGTACGACGCGCAGTGGTACTTTTGTGCGGCCCACAACAGCGCGCAAATGCACTTTCTACGCCGCGCAACTAGAGGCCAGGACACTGCGGTAATTCTGTGTCATTGAAATCAATCTATTTGGTGTTTGTAATGGCATTTGTATGAATATTCCTGGGCTGCTCACGATTTTAGTCAATTGCCATGTCTATCTGTCGTCCTTACGTCCATAGCTGTCTCCTGTCGGATGAACAAGTTGTATTTTTGTTTAATAAGTGCATGTTTTGAAATTGATTTTGCATGTTTAGATCGATATAGTCACTCGTCGGCCATAACACGAAAATTCCTAAACTTGAGAATGAATAAAGATAAACTGGAATTGATATTAGTTATTCTTGTTATCATAATCGTGGCTAAAGGCTATCAGTATCGTGATCATCGAAAGTTTAGCTTGGTGACCTTCTCAAATTTTAGCTTCTAACATGAACTGAAACCATAAATTTCTGCTATCAGATGAAATTAGTACTCGACTCATGATAAACAATACGGCGGTTCTGTATACAATGTTCTGGTAAAGTGGAGTATGATAAATTTACTCTCTGAAAATAAAATAATCTCGGTCTGAACTGCCAAGTCTTCGTAAGTCTTCACTTATAAATATACTATTATTACTGTACTCTCTCCTGTCCTGCACATAGTATTATATGCTTATAATGACAATACAATACAACAAAACCGACGCTAAAAGGAGTTTACAATTCCGTTGTGAGGCGTTGTTGTCGTTGCTGTATTGTCTCATCTTCTCTCTTGCTAAGCCTCATTCTATTTGTGAGGTTCAGCCAAATGGCACATACTCGCAGCAAAACAGTCAGCTATCATCGAATGTTTTGACAAAAATCTAAACTGTGCACGGAATTTAGAGTTTTGTTATTCAAAGTAACTGTGTTTATTGACCGATTTTAGCAATCCGTAGGAGAATGGGTATACCTAAGTTGCATGTTGATCATGGAAAGATCTGTGATTCTTTATGATGATTTGTCAAGCTGCTGATCACACCGTATTTTGCTTGTTCGGACATACTGATCACCGCCACTGTGATTCCATGTGAAGGTTATGTCCGTGGTCATTATGTCCGATATTAGGCAAATATTCAACTTCATAAGTTATGTTCTGCACGAATTTTATGTTCTGCTCGAATTTAAAATCTGATGTACATTTATCGTTAACATTTTAATAAAGCCTTGACTATAAGCTCAGCTCCGGATGATGTGAAGTCTGCTGGAGTTCGCAACATGTCAGTGCTAACCTGCCACTCTTTCAGTTCCCCACCAAGCATTCGGCTCTACGTCCCAGCAACCCACCAGGTATAATAATACAGAGCAGAGGACTGCTCCCACTTGAAATAACGGGCGGTAATTCCCGGCAGAAATTTATAATTCTGATTGTTGGTATTCCTGTGGTAATGCCAATATTATGTGCCGCTAGTGCGAAGCCTGGCTGTAAAAAAACATGCTCCAAATTTCTGAAATTTTGGAAATATTTCCGTCAGTAGATATTGTGCTGATTGTTATATCAATTATTAAGCTCTTGACGACAAGTAATCTCATGATCAATTGAGATCGATAGCTTTGATCTCCATATATCAAATTCCAAAGGTCGTATAATTCAACAGATTGATTTAGGCCGGGAAACACTGGAAACAGACCAAAATTTAACAGAAAGGCCGCTGATTTCGTAGCCATCTGCGCTTCTTTGAACAATCTGAAACTTCTGTACCATTCCTCAGAAAAATGTTGTGGTTGCATCATTTGATTGCCGACAATATTCCATTTCTTTCAAACCTCAACCAAAGAGCTACTGGCCCATGTCCTTGCATGTTCCACATAACATTACCCATTCAAGTATAATTCCCTTTGTATGCCGTCAGCAAAGATTGTTGTCCGCTTCGTTATTTTTTGGTCCTCGGCATTTTATGATTTCGGTACATAATATTATGCCCAATTCCTGATATTTTAGCTTTTTCCGTTACAATTTCCCACGAACACCACTCAGCGGTTTCATTTCAAAGTTTCAACCACTTCTCCCTGAATTTCAGCCCAGATTTCATGAGTAAAAGCATGTCCATGGAGGGCAGGAAACAGTCTCACTCTTCAGACCTTGCTTCCAAGTATGAGTCTGTCTGTTGGTTTGTACGTGCAATTTGTATGTGTCTGTCTGTTGGTTTGTACGTGCAATGTGTATGTGTCTGTCTGTTGGTTTGTACGTGCAATGTGTATGAGTCTGTCTGTATGTTCATATTTTCAAAGAGTGAGTCTGTCTACAGTATGTCCGTACTTTCCGTTCTACTTCTTTGATGCTGTCCGTATTTTAGTATGTGCTTTTCGGGCATAAAGGTTTGCCTACAATTTACGTAAGTATTTGTTAAAATATCTGGATGTGAGCGTTTGCAGTTATTTTTCGTTTCGTGAATTCATCAACTAACTAACTAAGTTAGTTAGTTAACAAATCGATGCTTCAAGCAAATTAATGTTTCAACTATCCAAATCAAATACATTTTATTAATATTGGAAAACTCAATGATATAAATTTTACATTATACAAGCTCATTCCACGAATTATGATAATTTAACTGACGAAAACAAATTATAAGCACTTTTTGGATTCACCCTGCTGTGTTTATAGTTCGAAAACCCGATGAAATTTATTGTCGCATGTCATATATAAACCCTCGGGCATATTCACGATATGCTCCTCGAGCTAAGTTTTATCAGTCGTGGCCTGCTCACAATACTACATAAGATGTGGCTGACTCCATAATGTCCAGGTTACAGTTAATCTTAATATTACCAGGTTTCATTTCATAACCAGTATTTCATTTCTCAAAGCAATAACTTCATAACTCCTGGGAATTTTATTGAATCTCCAAAAATGGTCATTCTTAATTAAAGTATATTAAGGGTTTATTGGTACGTGAGCGAAATATAGAATGGTTAAAGAATCCACTGTACATCCACTATCCATCTCAAATTCAAGTTCACGATATATTCTGACCTACGACATGAGAAATGTCATCTTTGAACTGTGGGTAGCTTCTCGATATGACGGTGAATTGACGATTCTACCAACACGTTCTAAGGAGAGTAGAACCACACTCTCTTCTCCATTTGCTGTCTTGAAGTGGTATCTCAGTAGTGTCAGTCACTCGTCTTGTTGAACATCTGCAATGAAAATAGAGTATTACAGTCTTTCAACAAATATTGTTAATCCTGAATGTATGCGATAACGAGGTACTGGTTTGGTCATGAAATAATTACATAGTCCCAACTTGTGCGAATGGTAATCCTGAAATTCAATCAAGGTCGGAGGCAGGAATATTTGCTGAAGCTTTTACTTTTTTCCGAATTTTTGGCCGATATATTCATCAAGGTCCGCAAGCGTTTCGAGAAGATTGCGTATTGTAAATTCATTCATCAAAACCCGCGAACTGGAAGCTGGCACGATCTGCTATATTTGTAAATAATTCTAACACATTAGTGAATCGTGAAGATAGAATTACCCCATCATTTAATATTACAGATTATATTCGCACGAATATGTAATAATGATGTCTGATTAGGAATCCACTCAAAAACTCACTCGTTATATGTTGTATCAACTGAATTAATTTGCAAATTAGAAATTCTCGTTATTTCTGGTCCCTGATAATTGAAATTTCCATATTTAAATCGCCTTATTCGGGTTATTTTTGGAGGAATACGTCAGTGTCAGCTCCTTACGGTCTCTCGTTGAAGGACAGATTCCTAAAAACTGAAATCTTAAATTACCCTCCCACACAACTTGCTTAACACTCAGCTGTAATGAGAAAACACTCGGAATTCATGAAAATCGTGACCATTCCCTTCAGTTTTGGACTCAAATTTTAAAACAATATTCAAAAAAGGTCTCACGCCATGATATGCTTTAGGCATAAATACATCTCCTGGCCCAAAACATGAAAAAGATCACGTAACTGAGACATAGATATGCCTCACGTTGTTACCATGACAAATACATCTCTGTTGTTGGTATCTGACACCACGCTGACAACAACATACCTGTATCCTATGGTTGTTGGTATCTGAGACGTAGAGCACGCCGTCACGCTCTGTTACCATGACAACATACCTGTATCCTATGGTTGTTGGTATCTGAGACGTAGAGCACGCCGTCACGCTCTGTTACCATGACAACATACCTGTATCCTATGATTGTTGGTGTCTGAGACGTAAAGCACGCCGTCAAGCTCTGTTACCATGACAACATACCTGTATCCTATGGTTGTTAGTATCTGAGACATAGAGCAAGCCGTCACGCTCTGTTACCATGACAACATACCTGTATCCTATGGTTGTTGGTATCTGAGACGTAGAGCACGCCGTCACGCTCGCACACGCCGTACGGGAAGTGGAGGAGTCCTTTCTTCCTGCCGAAGCCACCAAAACAAGCCACCAGACTGTTGTTCTTATCTACAATCTGGTGGGGTGTGAGAGCTGTGTTACTTGCCACATGTAACACGATATTTGCTGCTGTTTATTGTACTACAAAACATTCCGTTTTCTTAACCCTCATTGTTATGTAAATATGATCATCTGAGAGAATGATAATCAGCATCTCACATCGTAGTTCGAAGCCGTACTTTTGGCAATGCTCCAAATTTGTGACGGGTCACAGATATGTGCAATTCATTATCTGATCACCTTTATACATTTTGAATTGTATTCCAGGCACATCCTAACAGGTCTCTGTGACCACGCACCCTGTGACCACAGCAAATTCCCACTATTAGCAGTTTGTCTTATTTTTCCAGGATCTGCTTTTGTTGTTATTTTTGTGCGCTCATAGTTAAATTCACCATGACTGAGTCACAAGTGCCGTTCAACTGAGCTAGTGAGCTAAGGACTTAACAGCATTGCCATTTACTCTGTCTCAAAGTTGATTGTGTTTATTTTTTCTTACCGTAAACTTCAAGCCATACCCGTACATGACCACTGTATCATACCACTACGCCGTTGTTTGGGTGTACCTGAATTCTGTGGTTTCTGGTGTCAGTGATGATGACGTTTCCTAGACTGTCGAGAGTGAGGTCTGAAGGACCCAGGAACTCTCCTGGCTTGTTGCCAACCACCCCGATAGAGTGGGAGTACTGGTGGTCCTTCGTCAGTACCTGACAAACGGAGTTCGTATTACGATGGTAGCAGAGAGAGATAGTTACCATGGTTACCTGTTGACAGCTGTCGCGGTTACTTCCTTTGTCATTTGTTGACATTTGTTTTCCGTAACCATGATTATAATTCTACCACCACAATTAGAAGAAATAACTATGGTAACAAGCTTCATATAGAAGTAATAACCATGGTAACAGAATAGAAAGCCCTGCTGACCTGTATGAAGTGATTACAGAAGAAGTTGTTGGCGTCAGTGAAGAAGACGTTCCCCTTCTCATCGTTGGTAATACCAGTAGGGAGTTGCAGCTCGCATGAGTGGGGGGACTGGTTACGGATTGTCTCCACCATCTCACCTGTCCGACCGTCAAACACACCTGAGAAAACACACTGATTTTACCTGCGATGGAGTTTTGAAATCTACTGATGGAGTTTTTAGGGCTGGAGAACGCGCGAAACAACACGGCCGTGTATATAGTACTCTACGGGCGGAACATTGAGCTAAGTAAATCGCGTGTTTTGGGAACCATAGCATATTGTGGGGGATGACACCCACTTGCCCACTGATGATACCAGATGGAACTTTAAGACCAAATTACTCCCCGGCCCGACATAAAGTTAATCTATTTTATCGGGCATAATCATCACGGAGATAACTCACGCTGAGCACCTCAGCGTGAATATTAATGTCCGTGAAAATTGTGTCCGTGATGAGAATGCCGGTGATTTTCAATTCCGTGATAATTAGGTCCAGTATTTACTGTTAAAATCAAGTTCAAATAAACTGAAGTTTCCTTGAAATCAATCTTTTCATGATCAAAGCAAACGAAATTTTAGTTGTATTTTTATGCAAAACTAAGGATTTTAAATGTGAAATTTCGCCTATGAAAATTGAGCCCCCTAAGTTTTCCCCCCTAGAAAAATACTAAGCGAAAAAGTGTGTAATGGCATGGCATTGCTTTGCAAACTGCGTCACACAACTTGGCAGATTCCAGTACCGCTCTCAAAATTAGAAGGAATCGATTTATTCTATATGGGGTAGGTGAATATTAGTAAACGGTGAGTAATATTGTCGAGCCCCGAAGGGGCGAGCCATTATTATCAACCGTATTACATACTAATCCTGCAACTACGTACTAATACTACAACCACTATAAGGAACGTATTTTGATAAGATTTATTTCGAAAACCACTCGTTTCTAGGAATTTCGCAACAAAACTTATCCAAATATGCGTGTCCTTGCTAGCAGTTGCAGAATGCAGTTTTACTGGCCTACAGGGGTAATATGCCGTTAGATGGAACTATATAACCTGAATTTTAAGAGGCCTAGCACAATATGAGAGCTGCTCACGGAAATCTCAACACTTCCTATTCCTTGACGGTATTTCCTGACAAATGTGCTGAAGAGGTGTGTCTAGACATTGTTACATGTGACTGTTGACTGCCCACATTGTAGTATCTCACCCGGACCGCTGCATAGTGCATATATGGCATTCCTTTCATAAAGTCCCATTCACTAATTTGTACGAAAACAAAGAACCTTTTGATTCAGTGGCAAAGAAGTGAGATTGAATTGATTTAGTCACTGGAGGCGTTGCCTTATGGTCAAAAGTTCATTGTTTCCCCTCTCTTCCGTCTCAACATTACTCCATTGAAGTGAAATCGAATATCCCCGATAAAGCTATGGAACATGGGAATTGTGGGTATATTCTCAGAAGCACAATGAAGGAATCAAAGTATGAGTTCCAAAATAGCAACCTTTTCAATAAATACAAAGCAGCAGCACGGGACAAAGGCTGATAATGCGTTCAAAGAAGAGGAGCTAAGAAGAGAATGATGACGCTTTGACGTTGCTCTTCATTGTTGTGCTGAGAGGTGGAGTTGAAGGGAAGGTAGTGCGCGTCAAGCAATCGTGCATAAAAAATCAAGTAACCTTGTGGTCACTTCGACTTGGTATTTATTTAGTTCCAGATCAACATTATGTCACCCGAGTTTCAAATTTCTAGTTCAAAGAAACTACAATAACGTATTCGGCTAGTGGCTATTCCTTGATGTACTGGATTTGGCAAGTTTCCAAATTCCAATTCTTCGCAGTAATGTTAATTAAATAGTTAAACGCCAATTTACTGCACATACGAGAATGAATCCACTCACTACTTTATCGCTTTCTTTATGTTAACAACAGAGTACTAAGTACTTCCTCTATAACTTGACAACATTAAACATGGTAAAATGCTTGAAACAGCGGTGGAATGAAGCATATCGGATATCTGACACTTGGTGTAGGTTTAGTAGAGCTATGACTTTGCTTGTTAAACTACTACATTTACTTTTTACTTTCTGCAAAGCCCGTAAATTTCATAACGAAAGGTTACTGATTGCTCGACTTTCTTTGTAGTGTAGGGTGAGCTACGGAATTTTGGTCAGTTGTTTCTACTTTCGGGCAGTTTTCCAAGCATTTTACCACTGTCAAAATATCATGACCAGTTTTTACCTAAGACCCAATAACAATAACTCACCCATTCCACTGTTGGCGATGTAGACCTTATCCTGGGATAGGGTAATGCCGCGAGGTGAGTGCAGCTTCGTTTCACCTGTGAGAGGGGAAGTAACGTTAAGATAATTCCTGGTATTCGACTCTGATAATTTGATACTTTTCTTTTCGAAAGTTTATCAAACATCGGGAGCAATTGACAGTTAGTGACAGCAACGTTGATGTTAGTTAAGGTAGCATACCAAGGCATCGCACGAAGTTTCCATCTTTGTCGAATATCTGTACCCTATCATTTCCTGTGTCACTGACGAAGTAGAGTCCTTTTTCACTGCTGATACCTGCAAATAGAAGGGTATTCCTTTAGTGGAAGGTGAATTGATTTTCAGCCTGAGTTAAGATGCTTTTAGCTTTAATATGAGGACTTCCGCAGAAAATAATTCCTTCGTTCGGTATCATCAACCTTTGAAATTCTTCATTTTGATGCTAATGCGTTCTTTTGAAGTATTTTGACCTATTAATTTCGATGCTAACGCCTTGAAGTATTATTTTTGAGAACCTCAAGTCTCAACTTCAAAGCAGTAAGTTCTTCGTAATATCAAACGATGCTGCCTGTTTGAATTTCAATTATCGATCGCACGAACAAACGATGACAGAAGTTTGATAGGTTAGACGTAATGATTATTGAACGGGCTCATACGTGACAGATTTCGTGATTACCGAAGTGATTTAAATCGATGCTGCTACAATATCTGAGTGATTCTGATTCTCTCAATGCATTATTCGGACGCAATTTTAATGGACATTTAATGAAATAATCAGCTATGAATCTCCACTGTGGTCCATCATGAAAGCTATTATAGCTGGGGATGTTTAAATATTGAATTAGACCTGCATATTATTCAATATTCATGGTCTTGGTCTAATGAATACTTCTTCTTTATAATGGAGGACCTTTGTTTCAGTAGCAGCATTTTGCCATTTTCAGGGAGCTGAATATAGCGAATATAAGACTGATTAGCTGTACAAATGGACTGTAAATTGTGATTTAGAATTTAAAGTGAAAGTCAGCCGATTCACCCCTTTCCCTTATGCCCCCCGTGGAATTTTGGCATAATGATAATTTCAGCACCCTAATAGTCCTATTATTCAGTATTCACCTGGGCCCTACTGTGCTGGCGCAGTTTGCCATGTCATTTCGAAACTGTGAAATTTCACCTCTACGGACTCTCTTGCGATTCTCAGAAAATAATTTTGCGCTTCTTCGCAATTTAGAGGAGCAGGCTATGATTAACTACACAAAACAAAATCCCTGTGTTAATCTTTGTCTTTCAACCAAGGAGGCATTTAATAAGTTAATTAATTGGTTGTTTTCAGTCTTTTTAATTCGTCTTCAATGTGTGCTTTTCCTCCACTAGTTCTCTCTTGTGAGAATAGCTTGGGAAACTGTCTGTTAATTTTCTAGCGTGATTTGGTGTAGTTCTTCATTAAGCTCCTAATTTATGCTTTGAAATAAAGCCATGGGATGGTCAAATAATTTTCATGAGGGTCCATGTATTATGTAAACTATATTCCATTGCTAATAATATGCAGTGTACGATGTACAGTTGCTTCTATTTGTTTTCTCGCTTAGGTCATGAAATCCTTATTAGGTGCGACCCATGAGCACCCACAATCTGAGTTATGAATGTCAATACGTTCCAGCATCAATTCTGATTGCTGATTCTAATTGGCTTATTAACTTTCCATTCAGCTTTACAGCGTTAAAGCATTAGCATACTTTAGAACTTCATCAATCTTGTTGCATTTGCTTTCAGTCGCTCCTATTAAATAATAAGTCAAAAACTCCGAAAATTCATTCAGTGTCTGAAATAGGAACTAACTTTCGCACTTTTAAACTATAATTTATTTTTTCATCGAAATTTTAATATGAAATTTCTAACGCTATCAATTGAAACGACTTCTTGGTCAAAATCACTAAATAAGTAAATAGGTAGTGGACAAAATAGAAATAAGCAATCCTAGTCTAAATGGGTATTTCACGAAACGGTCATGTTCCCTTAATTAAATGGTAGTATCCAATAAGCCAATATGGCTACCGATAATATTTTGAATGGTCCTTTATACGACAATTTCCAATACTTTTCTATGATATGCAGATCAATCTATTGCATAGGCTACTAAAACTTCATCTTCTATCTACTACAGTTTAAACCATATAAAAGAGACTGGTGGCAAATTTAGGTTTGGACATTCAAGTCACATTGTTATTCAAGACGTACGATTTCTCTGTTACGGTAAATTCTTGTAGGTTTCTTATAGGTTTCATACTTCATAGGCTTGCTGTAAGGAGTACTTTTCATCGGATTGCATATATGAAAGGTACTCTGAACTATCACCAATTATTGTTGACACCGCGCGCAGCAGCCAGATAGCCAGTTCTAGATGGAAGATTCATCAGCATTGATTTTATTAAGTTAGGTATGTAGAGTATAGATACCCTAATGGCTTCTGTGAGCCTCCTGTACCACTCTGGACAACTGCACTGAAGGATTTAATCTCTTCTTTCACGGTCTCGCACACTGATGACTGTACAACAGTCTTGACTGAGTCCAACTTCTCCTGCTTACACTCCAGCAGCTCTGACTGGAGCGAGATGATCTTCTTCTGAGCCTCCAGAAGCTCTGCAGTCACACCACGGGGTGCGTACGAGCTGTCCACAACACTACACGCCAGGTCATTCAGCATACAGAGTGTATCAAGCAATAACTCGGACAATCTGTCTTTCTTCAGCTTGCCAATCTTGAAAGGGCTGAGTTCCCCCGTCCTCTCCACACCGAGCTCCTGCAGCGTCTCCTGGATGTGAATCACACTGCTCTTCTTCAGTTCCTCAAATTCCACAGGGTCCGACTGCGATGTACTTGTACGCATTTCAATGCTACACAAGGTTGCACGATGTGCAGCAGTTACAAATCTTAACTGATAAGCGTTGCGATAAGAGAGCAAGAAAATAGCAACGTATATGAAAGTGATAATACTGTACTGAGAACGCTCAATATCCAAAAAATATACAAGGGATGCCCGCAAGGAGGTATACCTCGCCATTACAGTGGAACTTAACCCTTAACACCCTACTTAAGCTTGAATACGCAGTAAGTAAGACTACCACATCGTTACCACTCTATATGCAATCACGCAGTTTGTTAGAGTATACTTTGTCTGCACTATTTCGGATATCCTTTAGGGTGGTATCAAAAAACAACAAAGTCGACATTTAAAAAAAGATACATAAGCATATATTCTCTGCTTTTTGGGCCACTTCAATGTTCTGTTGAGGGTATCTCATAAGTTCGGTTGACTACCATATCGTCGTCTAACACATGGGCAATGAGAAGGCTATGATTGACTTTTTATTGATGAGTACTGCTTTAATAAATTTGTTTAAGATCTCACATCACACCCCTGACTCTATAATAGAACTTTAGGATGACAGCAGAATTAGGACCAGACGGTCATTCTCTAAAGATTCTTCATCCCTAGAGTCATTTTAAGATCTCAGGAAACTCTGATCTCCCCATCCTGCCATGATGTCTTCATGATGACCGTCATGATGCCATTATGGCCTCCTTATGGGGTTATATCTTTTTGTTCTTAGCAACCTACAGGGCAGGCATTACAATCTCTGGAGTAGAAAGCACTGTTGCAGTCTTCTACCTAGTTGTGTGCATTGTTTCCTGAGTATCGCCACAATACTTGCTCAATGATCTCTTATCTCCGACGATAAATAACTTTCACTGCCAAAAGTAACCAATCATATATACTCACTTACACAGATACTAGATGATATGCAGCTAGCGGAACCAGTAACCACCGATAACGGCTCACCAATACTATCACAAACATCAAAATAAATCACGAATCAAATTATCTCCCGAAAACTGCTATAATCCCACTTTTATAACAAGGAATACAAAACATTCAATAAACAGTATCACGGATAGTTCCTGCACGACCTAACCTGGTGATTTAGCACCCAGAGTTAGAGGACAGGCTTTTCAGCCACACTTACCAAGGGATCAAGGTAGTCAATCTTCGGAGGGGCGCCCCCGCTCAATTGGTACCCGTCAGGGTATCATCACCTGGTGCCCGGTAAGGGGCTCGAGTGCAGCCAGGTGGGTTCCAGTCGAGCTCTCCGTGCTGGAGAGCTGCCATCACCCCCCGCAAGGGGAGGGGGTGGTCAGTGAATATTGCCCGAAAAAAAAAAAAAAAAAAGATACCCTAAGGAATTCTTAATTCCCTTTAGTTAGACCTAGGTATAATTTATCAATACCTGAAGGACCGTTGAAGTTGCCGGTCTGTGTCCCATCACTTCCGAAGGTCAGTACACACTGGCCCCGCACCCTGTCCAGAACTTGAACTCTACTGTTGCCCTGAAGACGCGGCATTTAGCAGTTACCACGGTAACACCCTGACAATAAAGTGTCACTTAGACACCTGAATATGTGGATGTCATTATGAGCATAATGCGGCATATTATGGTAGTACTAAAGCATAAGTGACTGGTGCCCTGATAATGGAAAATAGATATGCCAGCAAGCTTCGGGTAATTACTATCTTTAAACCACTACTTATAACCCTAACTGGAGGTGTTTTGCTATTTGTCTACTACAGTACAGGCTTTCAGTCGGCTAGAATAGCTTTGATAAATGAACCCAATTATCATACGACATACCTTTTTCTTCTTGAGAGTCTGCTAAAGAATTATTTCACTTTGATCATTATCATTATTTGGCTTAATTTCAGAAATTGTTGATTTACTTGATTTTGGAAATAATTTCATCCTTAATTTCATACCACTCAAACACCATACCACTTAACCCCTCAATGGCTTGCTCATTGGCTTGCTCATTGTGTTAATTTGTTCCCTTTTTTAGTGGGCCAAGAGTTTTCACCATATATTAAGTTTTTGAAGTGTTCGATTTCCATGCATTGCTATAATACTACGTAAAACTTTGTATTAAATCCCGGATGGTTTTGTTTCACTTTGTAAGACTTAGCGTACGGTATTGAATTTCTTTTCCTGACCTTCTCTCGAAACTTTAAATCGACTGTGTTTACTGAATTTCCTAGAACTTCCGCTCTACCGCCAATATACTGCAACTTTAATAAACTCCTCATCGTAATTTATTTGCCCTCCGAACTTAAATTCTTCCGCGAAGTTTAAATTTTATTCCTGCTGTTCGTACGTACATTTTACTTGAGTTGGTTTGTAAATGGACTTCTAAATATAATATGAAAATCATCTGTTGTATAAATGACCAATTACGAGATTTTAGTTAGCTCATTTTCATTTTCAAGCGTCACTTGAATCTGAACAGTTAATGATATGCTTTTCAGCTCATGAGCTCATATCAATACTAAATACGCATCCTTGCTTATTTTCTCATTCATGATTCTACCCTGACTTCGCTCTACTTTCATTCCCATAAAACTTAACTTTCAAGGTTTTTCTGTCCTGTTCCTATTTTGCACAGGTGGTTATGAATAGATCAAATCACTGCACTTCTGTACCATGGTCTTCTGTCTCTTGATTAGAATACAGCTTTTATTGAAGAAATCCTTGAAACAGAATCTTATTTTCTACTGTTAGTTGAGCTCTTCATCAAGCTTCACCACTGTACATATAAGTGATAAATCTCATGCACATTAAAACTTGTTAATACATCCTGTATTATCTTTTGCTTCTTCTTTTACAACCACTCGGTGTATTGGCGCATATACCACAACTTTACCGGCTTGCGATTACTCTCGTTGCTAGCACCATTTCTTAGTAAATAGTATTGTAATCAATTATCATGGACGACACACTTGGATGATAGTGATAAAAGTCTTTAAAATCTTCCGAAATTATACCTGCGTAATCGTTTCGTCACCAAGTCGATGTATTGTCTGGTTTCCAACGTTATCTCAGGATAAATGATTAGTCGTAGCTAGTTCAGGGGCATGTTTGCACATTTACTATTCTGACCTTTTATAATAGGCATAACTTTGCATTGTATTCGCTCGAAATTCCGCAGTAAGTGCTGTGAAACATGTTCTAACTAATCGGTACATACATTCCGACTATATTTAGGACTCGTACCACAATTTATGTTCCAACTACTGTACTTGATTTCTTAATTCCCAACAGTTATCAGATGGTTCTGATTCTGATCTTAATTTGGTAAAATCCAGTTGAACATTTCCTACTTACACAGCTCCCGTACAGCAGTCTATGAAAATGTCAAAACAAGACGACCGAGTGAAGTATAAGTTGCTGTGAAATGGGAAGGTATCTGACTCTCCCGGGGGGCCTTACTCTGGCTAACATGTGAGTTGGGTGTTTAAACTGTATCTTTTGTTGATAAGTAGCTCATAATATTTGACGAATCCCATATCTTATTTCATTCAAGGCTGTGTAAGAACTAAGGAGTATGGACCTATACAATAATCAATAACTTCCTCTAAAATGGGAGGATTACCTGGTCGGTTACAGCTAGATGATCCTGCTCAGTGATGGTCACTCCGTAGGGGTAGTAGAGTTGTCCTGGATCATGCCCCTTCCCTCCTATTTCAACTATCTGAGTACACCTGAGATGCATAACGATCTTATGAGGGGCGGAAAATAGTGCCAAGAGTGGCGAAACATAGGGGATAAACCCCAATTATTCGGAAAACGTTGCACCATAATGATTCGCTTCCCTCTAACTAAACAAGGGAAATTGTTAATTCATTATGAAGAGTCATTTCACTCATTCAAAACCCCTCAGTGAACTGTGAAATCCCTTCCTGTTCGACACTCACCCAATAGTCTTGTATCTGGAGATTGTGTCTGGATGAGGGGCTGCAAACTTCACCTCAAAGCACGGGTTGGACTCCCCTCTCGTCAGAGAAGACGGTCTCCTCCGTCCTGACTTTGTCTTCCGTGCACTATCCGTGGTGTGCTTGCTGCTGTTCAGTCGAGCATTTTCTGAAGGAGCTTGTGTTGTTTCTTGTTTTATTTTTCGGTATGAAAGATTTGATTCAAATGGGGATATCATGATTGACTTATTTATTTTTGCATTAGCTCTTGCTTACCAAGAACCGTTATCTCGTCTTTCGCTTCCTCTATCAGACGTTTGTTCTCAGAGTGAGTCGCACTTTTCTCAAGAACTTGGCTGCTTGCTTCCATTTGCCCGTCAGTTTCAGCCGGATCTTTATCTAATTTCTGGAGGAAAATAACAAAATAGATAAATAAAATTCATTGACAATGAAAAAATTATATTGCATACAATTGATATTGCTTTGCAAATGAATTGGATTTCGGATTCTTTCGATACCTGAACTTCTTTATTTTCTGGAGGGATTGTATTCCGCCTTGTTGTTTCTTTTGTGGCTGTGGATGGCTTTTCCTCATCTTTAATTCTTGGAACATCTGAAAACAAAATTGGAGATTAAATTATCATAGATTATTAGCCGTAAAAAACCTGCGACAAAAACCATTACAACTTTACAATGCAAATTCTATCCCTGAAGATGGAAGATTTTGGATGAAACAAACCTTGCTGTGGTGCTCTGGTTTCTTCATTCACTTGTGCCACCCTTTTCACCTCCTCTGTAACTCTCACTTCCTCTGAAGCAGCATTCACCTCCCCATCTCTCACCCTTTCTTCTCTCACCCTTTCTTCTCTCACCCTTTCTTCTCTCACCCTTTCATCTCTCGACCTTTCTTCCCTCACCCTTTCTTCTCTCGCCCTTTCATCTCTCGCCGTTTCATCTCTCACCCTTTCTTCTCTCACCACCTCATCTCTGACTTCCTCACCTCTCACCTCTTGACCACTCACCTCCTGCCCCACATCTCCACTCACCACCTCCTCGCCTTCTATCACCCCCTCATCCTCTCCCTCCTCCTCATATTCATCTGTATACTCCTCATCCTCATCCTCTTCTATATGGAACTCTATCTCCCCTGTACACGAGATGTCTTTGAGGGAAGTCGATAGCATCTTGGGTTTATACGAGTACTCCACTTTAACGTCTTCCGTCTGTAAGAAAGATGTCATGAAATGGATTTTTTGATAGTTGACCCCTTGTATTGCACTTGGATATTAATTTAAAGCGTTCTAATTGAAAATGCAAATCTATCTAGTTTTATCTCCTTGAAGTTTTGACACATCTGTTGAACCACACCTTCCTGTTCCTCATTTACCTTGTTGACGAAGGACTTGTTGCAGAGTTTGTAGAGTGCTTCACACAGCTCCTCTTCCTTGTACACCAAGTCAGTGTCCGTGTCTCCCTCTAACACCTGGGGAATGGTGGGAGTGAAGACAAAGAGTTTGATTTCAAATGAAAGTGAAGAAAACAAGGCGTGTGAAGATAATGGACTTCATTGCAAATCTCGTTGATATTATCATTAGGAGCATCCCTTAACTTTTTATTCATTTGAATTCTCGTGATTTTCTATCATCTAAGACATCTGCAGTATCCCCTCTAACCTCTGATACAGTCTGGGAGAGCTCCAGGTTCTTCTTGATAGTGGCACACAGCTCGTTCCTCTTCATCTTCAGCACACTGACTCTATCGTAGTGCAGGTCTGTCAGCTCCTCCAGTAAGTCCTGTTTGCGGTGTGCCACTGCAGCCAGCAGCTGCTCGAACGTGCTCTCCAACTGACGAGAATTTGGGAATAAATTGGTAAGATAACAAATGCCACTGAGGAAAATTAAGATGCCAAATGCGACTGAGGAAAATTTGAGAATCTTGGATTTTCTACCGACACTGTCGGCATAAAGTCAGAAAGTCCGATTGAGGACAGTAAGAGAATTGGTTGCCTTTTTGTTTAATTTTCTCCTGAGGGAATCATTAGTTAAGAGTTACAAATTATTGTGCTAAGTGGTCAACGTGTTCAGTGCAGTTGTGCAGTTAATGCGTTTTGTATGAGAATCATCCTCGGGTTAATGTTTTCGTCTGAATTAGTAGCGTTTAAAATTTGATTATTCGCCCAGTAAAGGATAATTAACCGTTGGATCAGACTATATTCTTAATGTGACTCATGAACAATCATCCGTTACAGTGTGGAAGTGGGATGGCTAAATGCTAATATTTTGCAATTTGATAAATCATAAACTGCTTTCAACCGTTTATCACGGTAACCGTCGATCCAGACACAGGCATTTATGCAGCTAATATGTTAATGTTAAGGGTATTTCTCCTGCCGCATTTTCCTTACCCTGCGACTCTCCACTCAAGGTGAAATTATAAAAGGGAACTCCACGGTTTTAGAGATTGTAATTACATTCCTGTCGTCTGAGGATTGAGACTACCGTTTATCAAAACCCCAAATGTGTGTCACGCACCAATTCGGAGTGTTATTCTATGAGAATGCAAATGGTGAATCCTCTTATCACAAAGAAAATCATCCACAATTGTTCAGTGCATTTGCCCTTAACTTTCTTCAGCTATGTTACCCTTGATTTTCAATTACACTGTGCAAAATTTCAAGAACTATGTAAATCAGAAATGAGAGCTGGCTATATGTAACTGCCTGAGAATAAACTGTGTTTTATAATGTACTTCATGAGATGCCAACAACAGCTCCATGTGAGTGTGTGTGTGTGTGTGTGCACAACTCTCTTAGTTTGCACTGTACAACAATACCTTGATTCTGACATTATATACTCGGTATTGAAGTTAACATAGACTTCTGTTGTATTCTAATACGTGTGTATGTGAGTGTGGTAGGATCATGATCTTCGTATTTTCCCTGCTATGATAATGTGAGTTTGCTGTTCAAGTCGATGAATTCAATTTATTTAAGGAAATAATTTCTGATTTCAAAACTTCCATATATTCCCTTTCCACCATGACCACATCCCACGCAAGAGCTGACACCAGTCCCACACAACCTAGGACACCACTTTGACACCATACTTCAAATCCTTGAATAACAGACTTACTTTGTCCACTGCCTCTTGGTGTTGCATGTCCACATCATCTATCGTTTGTCTGATCTCCTCTATTTCTTCCTGGTGAAATATAGCAGTATTATAGACATTTAAAACCCTTTTCAAATATTGAGAGGAGGGGGGCAAATATTGAGAGACTTGAGGTTGATCAATAATTGCTGGCCCATTGTCTGATATGCCCTACCTGTATGACTGGCATCCTATCTCTAGCTGCGTTAGTAAGACTGGTCATGTTCTGCACTGCTGAGAGAGCAGCGTCCTGTAGTGACCCTACAGCGTGGTCAACGTGGTCAGGAGAACATCCAGTACAGAACCTGATAGGAAGGTGTTGTGGTGACGGGAACAGGCGTTATGTCAGAACATCGTCAACAATAGTCAACTCGTGCGATAGCAAGTAAGGAGATAAACTGGGCAAACTGGAGACGGCTTATCAGCTGGCACCAACGTTGCTCATAAGCTGGCAAGTGGCACTAGGGTGGCTTATAAACTGGCACTAGGGTGGCCTATCTGCCTATAAACTGACACCTGGTTGCAGGGTGGCCTATCTGCCTATAAACTGACACCTGGTTGCAGGAGTGGCCTATCTGCCTATAAACTGACACCTGGTTGCAGGGTGTCCTATCTGCCTATAAACTGACACCTGGCTGCAGGAGTGGCAGAACATGTCCTTTATCCTGTCATGTCCGTAGCACATCTCATAGTTCTTCTCCTTCTCATGATCTCTGGAGCTGGCTGCGTCAGGACACATCTCCATGACAACAGACAGGAACCTGTCTGCCAGGAAGTCCACCGGGAAGTTACACACATTCCCTCCCGGCACTCCCACTCGCTGAGATAGGCAGAGGGTTAGGGAACTGAGGAGATGAGATAGGGAGGGGATTAGGGAACTGAGGAGAAGAGATAGGGAGGGGATTAGGGAACTGATGAGAAGATGAGATAGGCAGGGGATTAGGGAACTGAATGAGAGGAGATAGGGAGGAAATAGGATGAGAGGAGATAGGGAGGGGATTAGGGAACTGAGGAGAATAGGAGAGTCCAGATAGGAGGGGATTAGGGAACTGAGGAGAAGAGATAGGGAGGGGATTAGGGAACTGAGGAGAAGAGATAGGGAGGGGATTAGGGAACTGATGAGAAGAGGAGATAGGCAGGGGATTAGGGAACTGAGGGGAAGAGGAGTCAGGGACCGGGATGGGATGGACAGAGGGTAAAAAGTGAGAAGACACAGGAGATTTTGTGAAGGACTAGAATAAAGAATCGAGGAGAGTCCTTGAAAAGAGAAGAGGAGTACGGGCAGAAGGAATTTACCTGTTTACAGGTGGGACATGTGAGGGACTCCACGAAGACTTCCTCCCCACACATCTTCCTCAAGCACTCCTCACAGAAAGAGTGGAGACATGGCAGAGCTCGTGGCTGTGAGAGTGAGAGGGAGGGTGAGGTTATTAATTCAACTGCTCCACTATGTTTTATTTTAATGAAGTCTTAAGTATGGGTCCCCCATCGTGGGTTTACAAGTCAAACCTTTTAAAATTTAACTTTGAGTTCGAGTTTTGGACATCCGTTTACTTGATTTTCAATTCATCAGAAGCAGTATAACTTCTTTTGATCTTTATGATTTGGCCCTACCTTTCAAGTTGACATTTACTGATTTGGCCCCACCTTTCGAGTTGACATTTAAGGATTTGGCCCCACCTTTTTGAGTTGAGATTTGCATATCGCACAAGAGAACTGGTTGAGCAGCTGGGTCCCTAGAGCATTACTAGAACTAGCCATAACCTTCTGTATTATGTATGCTCTATGTTGGTGATACCATAGTAAAACTCTTCCTGATAAAATATAAGATCATGTTACCAAATAAGTAGTCAAGATAAGATCTTGGTACAAAAGTACGAAAGACTTTTGGCGATGATGGTGCAAAACAGAAAGCCCTTCAAATGGTACTTTGAAAACGGAATGATATCAAACAGAATTGAAATTCTGAAAAACTAATCACTCTACAAAAACAAGAACTGAAAACACGAACTCGTAATCAAAAACTGTAAAAAGTACAGTGTAATATGATTGTATAAGAAAAAAGTACATGCGTAGTGCTAAGTCTCACTCACATCGACTTGCTTGACTATTACATGCATTGCTGCAGTGTCATAAGCATAATCATGATAATAAGCTACTTTCCATTTGTTCCACGATGATGACTTTCTTGTGTAGTAGTAACATCAAATTAAAATCATCGTCATTATTACTGGATGAAATAACTGGTTTTAATATACTATTAAAATTGGTGAAATGTGCAAATTGATTTGCAAAATGGAACAATATCACAATTTAATAAAAGTCTACAAGTATGATTTTGTGAATTTGAAATCAGCATTACCTACGTTGATGGATTTCACTCCATTTTCAAAAGTAAGACTATTCACTATCATGTGAAATGTAGATGTAATGTACCAAGTTTCAATAAATGTCAGATTTACGAATGATGCCGAATTGTCATCATTGTCAAATGTGAATGTTTGTTGCTGTCCTTCCTCTTCTGTTCTTGTCTAGCTTTTTCTCCATCTAAAATGATTCCTCCCTCTTATCTGTGTCCTCAATATAATAACCCTGTGTTTTCAGTCCGGGTATTATCGTGAGTCCAGCAGATGGATCAGGATCCCTGGACCCCCTCCTACGACACACCAAGGGCAAGGAAAAGCTCCTCACCATCTTCAACAGCAACAAGATACTGGTACGAGGAATATTGATATTTCCTGACCTCTTTATCAACACTCAATTCCTCAAATCTTACCAAAGTCCCACTTCCAGATCCCTGCTTCCTAATCTCTGACCTCATTTACTCAAAATCTTACAACTTCTAAAACCCTGCTTCCTGATCTCTAACCCGCCTTCCTCAGATCTGTCAGACGTGGTTGAGGCATCTCCAGGAGACTTCCAGGTCAAGTGTCTGGTCAGTGACAGAGGAGCTGCTCTCAAAACTACTCGAGTTCATCATTCAGGTAAATTTTATTTCATCATTCAGGAACATTTTATTTCATCATACACAGGTACATTTTGTTTCAACATTCAGGTACATTTTATTTCATCATTCAGGTTCATTTTATTCAATCATACAGGTGCATTTTATTTCATCATTCAGGTACATTTTGTTTCAACATTCACAGGTACATTTTATTTCATCATACAGGTACATTTTATTTCACCATTCAGGTACATTTTATTTAATCATACAGGTACATTTTATTTCATCATTCAGGTACATTTAATTTTATCATACACAGGTACATTTTATTTCATCATTCAGGTGCATTTTATTTCATCATTCAGGTACATTTTATTTCATTCAGGTACATTTCATTTCATCTTTCAGTTACATTTTATTTCATCATACAGGTACATTTCATTTCATCATTCAGGTACATTTTATTTCATCATGCTGGTATATTTTATTTCATCACTCAGGTACATTTTATTTCATCATACAGGTATTTTTTTCATCATTCAGGTATATTTTATTTCATTATACAAGTACATTTTATCTCATCATTCAGGTACATTTTATTCCATTATTCAGGTACATTTTATTTCATCATATAGGTGCATTTCATTTCATTGTACTGGTCCATTTTTGTATCAGAGTTTATCATAGAGGTGCATTTCGATGTACCTGATCAGTGAATGATCATGGTACATCAGTCTTTACATCACATATTACAAAATATTTTTGATATAATCACATATCTTATCACATAATCACATGATGAAGCCATGAAAATCAAAAGTAAAAGATAATTTGCAAATCTTATTAAGATAACGTAGTACTATATTTCATTAAATTAAATTATGGAATTTTCTTTTCTAGAAAAGTCTTATCTCTAAATTTCTTTCTAAAGTTACTTTTCAAGGTTGGACAGGTGGTTCAAATATCAGTCCGAATAATTTGAATATTTAATGTAGATATCTTAAATTACACATGTCAAATGGAATCATAGTTCGAGTTAAAATTGCAGGCAACACTAAGTTAAGTTGTTTCCATCCCATGTAACAAACTCACTGGTGTAACATTGCTATTGCTACCATGGTATCACATGATATGGGTTTAATACCCTGGTACACCCCTTATAACATCATATCGTCACCATGGTAAGTGGTAACACTGTATGTTTAATGTCACTACATAAGTACATACTACATATCCTCACCGCACATATCCCCCTGCAGTTTGTGAGCTCTGAAGGAGACATACAGACAAAACACACCATCTCCAACATTGCCAGCAGCACTAAGAACAGTCTGGAACAAGTGCAGGTCGCAGTCGAGGCCTTCCCAGATGCGGTAAGCAAACTATGCATCTCTAATGCAGCATTAGTAATGCTCGACGTTTCTACATATCAGCGGATATCACTGACGCTCAATGCGCGTTTTATAATGTGAAAATAGTTCGAAATTTACATTCCAATGGTAATAATAAGTGCACTCTTAAATTTTCTTCTTTCCAATTCAAACGTGTAGGTTGTTCCAACAGATTAAGATATTGTGAGTTACAGGTATCCCAATTTGGGGACATTTAACGACCATTTATCACGCCTAAATCGTTACATCCAAATTATGACCGATACCTGGTTGCAGGTGCTTGGCATTATAAAGGAGCACAGCGAAGAGCCCCATTGGATGCTCGTGATCCAGCCGATGGTGAAGAAGGCAGTGTGGTCAGTTCGAGAGGCTCTCCAGCCTGGTGAGAGAAGTGAGAATCTTTCTTCTTTTTCTTCCAAAAAACATGATTATTTCCTCTCATATTTCAATTTTTAAACTCTTTTTATGAATGAACTTATGAAATATATATGCAACTTTTTAATCTTGTATCGTATGAGGCAGAAATTCATTACTTCCTGCCAAAGCAAAAGTCAGTCACGTTTTGGTTGCGTGCGATAAGAAATTTAGCAGATATAAAATCCTGGCTCCAAATCAAAGGCTTTAGAACTTTAATGATTCATCTACTACCATCTTCTGCTCAGACTATCTCAGTTTAAGAGTTTATCGACATTAATTATAGGGGGGATTGGTCAAAGTAAACAGAATTCACGATTTAATAGACCGCGCTTCGTTGGAAGGCTGCATCTGATAGCACCTTGGCTAAGCAATTATCCCTTGGCACAGCAGACCCAGTATACTGCGCGTGACTTCGCCAGCCTTCGATTTAATGCTAGAGGGTGTCACGCTAAAATGTTAAAATATATCTCCCCCTGAAACGCTAAAAACCCGAGTGTAACCCGATACGCCTAGTATCAGCGTCTAGTTTATTGGGAGAGAGGGAAAAACTGCGGGAAATGCAACGTTTTGTCTTTCATTTTATTTTTCTCTTCATCAACTAGAGATACTTGTGATTTTTTTTCAGTCATATAATTGTGATATTTTATCAGAAATGAATCTCTGATTGTTCCAACTACTCATTTCGTGATTCTATCTATCTGGCCTAGCCAGTGAAGAACTACTAAATTGTTCGCTTAGTAGAATTCATCCTACTATATGAGTGCTCCTAGTCGGTCGTTGAATCCTGTATATTATTTGCTATGGAAGGAAGTCATGTGCAGTGTGTTTTAATTCCTTCTATTTACTACTGAATTGCTCTCACGAGCAATTTTATCATGTTTTTTGCTCATCTCGCACAATAAATTAGATTATTGACAATTTTGTGAAATTACTACATTATTGTCATTTTCGGATATATTGGCTTCATTGTTGGCCGATTTTATTGATTAATTTTTGAACATAATCATCCTGTAGGTAGTGGTAGTCTTTGACAAATCAGTCCTGAAGTTCATCTCAATCTACTTTGGATTATATTTCAACAAATTTGGAATAAGTTGCCGGCTCACGGAGAAAATTGCGAAAGTCTCCAATTTAATTATCATCCTCATAACACTAATTAGGAAGAGCAATTATAAAGCCGCTCTCTTGAGTCTGTTGATTGGTCTTTTGAGGTCTTTAAATTGTCAAAGCTACTGGTGAAATATGACTGGTTTCTGACTGGGCTAAATCGTTTATAGTCGTATAGGTCAGGAAAATAGTTTCAACAGAATTCCCTGTCTCTTGGGAAGCAATTAAATCCTCTCGCCATTTCGTTTCCTTGATCATTTCATTCCTCCCGATTCCAATTCCATCTTTCAAAGTGACTGTTATCAAATCTAAGAAGTGCTGTAAATATCAATTGGTTGGACTAGTCAGACGTTAAATCTTACCCACTATTTTGAATTTCATTCAAAATAAGTTCTCTGATCTGCGAATTGAGGCGCGCGCGCTTCGTGTGCGTGAGGGGTTCAGGCAACGTCCGACAAGCTCAACTTACTGGCATATACTCTCGCCCTACTGGCTTGTGTTTAAACATGATAAACCCTTCGGACACCACTCTCGAGATTATCAGAGCAATCACTGATAAATTGTCGTCTTTGTTAATCACAGAATAATTACAAAACAATTACTGCATGTTAATTACTGCATGTATATTGTATAATGTACTACCTTATACATTAAACGATTTCTATGTACATATTGTACTTTTTAATTAAATACAAGTTAGTAATGTATTGAATTTAAACATTATAATAAATTCAATATATATCCGTACCCCCTCATAATATTATGTTAACCCGGATTTAATAGTAATATTATATTAAGTTATTAATAACAAAGTCCGCGTACTCGACTTCTTAGCAGGAGCAGTAGTCGCTGACTGTACTACGGTAGAGTAGTTTAATAGCCCAGTAACTTTCATAAAGCACCTACATGCTATATATTATGTTATATATTATATGTATTCTCCTTAATATGGCTATATAGAGCTGTACCTCGCCTTATAGCAATTAACTTTGTCAGCAGTAGAGTCTCTTTATCTTATATCAGCTCAGCTTCCCCTCTCCTGAGTACTTGTATTTCTCTTTAACAGCAGCTTTGCTGCTCCTCTTAACTCCTTCTCTTGATGTATTGATTAGTTGAATTTAGTGGTCACAAAATAACTGAAATACGTACCATTCTTGTTCCATCATTCCATGAGTTCGCTACGTTTCTTATTCCTGGCAGAGAATATGGTGACAAGCTCTCGTGAACCATCACACTTCCCCTAAACCTTGTACATTGACCAGTGTACGAACGAAAAATAAATATCATGTTAATGCGGGTAAGTTATTAATACAGAGAACCGCACGTAATAAACCACTTACTCAGTTTTGTCTCATGGTTAGTCATGTAGGGAAACCTGATTGAGCAATGACTTACTTAGCAGATTTATTAAGCGTTTCTTAGTCTCAAAGATATATTCTGTACGCGGGTTATAATAAATTACAACCTTTAAAACGTGCGACAGGGGTTAAGAGAGATGGAGTCTTAGAGAGAGAGAGTTCCCCTATTTGGTTAAGCTTTATGTGTGTGTCTGAGTGGACACATATAATAACTACTATTCCTGGTATCTCAAAGGAGAGCTGCTTTCCTCGTATCAGACGTGCGCTGAGCAGAGCTCAATTTATATATTATCTTATAGTTAAGCTCGACTATTCGTTTTCTTTATATGTAATGCGTTATTAAACCTCGAATACATTTCAATAATCAGTTCTCGAGAAATTGAGTTTTAGAACGTTGCCGTATAGTATGTTTTGCGATATTCTGATTGCAATTTTTTAATCGTTTTTCCGACAATCTGTCTTTTGAGCTGATTATTTGAATTTTAGTGTTCAACCCTGATATACTTATAGAGACTTGTCGTCATTAAAACACCCCTTAAGTTAATGTCTATGTAACTCGATTCTGCTGTGCTTAAGTTCTATCGAGTATTGCAAATGGCAGATTGCTTCCCTTTTATTGCATAAACGCTCTAAGGTTTGAGTGATTCAAATACGGAGTGTATTAATTCATCTTTAAGAGTTGTGCCGTTTTCGCTTATTGCTTTTTTCAGTCAAGTTGTTATATAATATATTGTATTGACTGAATTGTGACTGTTGAGTGTTTTGGAATTCGCTGATTCTTAAACACAACGATTGCCACTTTAACCCGATCACCACTATGGCAACTCTAGAAAATGGCAGTTAGATCCCGTGAAATCCTCGTTCCTCACGGCCTCCCCCGGCGATGTGATCTGATGTCCCCCTCTGAGATGATGATACCTTACCGCGTCACGAGGTCCTCCCCTCGTTCTGCTAACTCCCGGCTCCCTCTTGCCTCCCCTGGCTCGTCCTCCCTCCACTCGGCCAGCCCCTCGCGTGCAGATTACCATGGTAACCGTTACCATGGTACCACTCGCAGAGTTGAGGACTGTGATGGAAGTCTCATGTACAAGATGAGGATAGTGTCGTCTGACCAGCTCCGTTAGTATAGTGCCTGGGCCGAGTTTATTCTGAAAAAACGGCGTATTGGATCCAGGACAGAAATACGCGTTTTTTTCAAGAATTCGTGACAATAAATACGCGAAAAAATACGCGCACTGCGTAAAAACTTGTTATCGTCAACATTTAGAATGTGCGCGCGACGTTTTTGCACGCATGACTACAGATTAATCCGATAAGTTGAAAAATGCATTTTGGCTTATCATTGCTTTCCCAAAAAGTTAGGCAATTTTCAAAAAAATATCGTATTTTTTCTGTATTAAACATTCTTGAATCTGAGACAACTTCATCCTGGTTCACAATAGCGTCCGTTGTGAAACTGAGCAGAAATATTCCAAAACCATGTAGCGCCACATTTGTTGCTGAACAAATGAATAGATTGATTCACTTTTTATTAGACGTGTTGACCACTTAGTCCGCACTTACGAAACCAGGAAATATTGTGTGCAGTGCTGTGATCCACTAACGTGATCAACTGATCAAGTCAGCTAGAATCGAACTTTTGCTGTTAAAACCAGTGATGTCATTTTACTTTCAGTATGTTTCCTTTTATGGTGCGAAATACGTTCTCTATTTTGCCTGTAGAGTGTAGCCGTATTAGGAGTTTGATATTGAATATAACGCCCTGTGAACTAGCTTCATCAATGAAATTAATCATAATGGCCAAGATCAAAACTGAGGTCTGAGGATGCAGATAGATATTACTGAGTTACTGAGTTAAGACCTCATCGTCGGCATCACAAATTTAACGTCTCAATTTCAAGATAGGGTTTAAAAAATTCCGTTGAAATTGGGTAAATTTTGAAATTGAATTTAACATGAAGATACTAAATCGCAACATTTCAGAGTTATCACGGTTAACGTCCATGGACACAGAGACCCCGAGTGACTCGGTGTTACGGCAGAGTCCAACCTGTGCCAGCGAAGACAACCAGGTCAACCTCCGGAAACTGGCTGAGATGCAGGACGAGTTCTTCAGGTACTTTCATCCGCAGTACGGATATGATTGAGGCAGAACTATATCATGCCTCAAAATTCATATTTATGTGACGTTTATTCTGTCAATCTCGTGTGATATTGAATGTAATCTTCTTTCACAATCACATTAGTGAGTCCTTAGGAAATTCTGTTTTATAAGAACTAAAACTTTTGACCCATTATTGCCTCTATCCCTACCACGGAAGTTGAGTTAAGCATTAAAAATCTAAGTTTAGTGCTGAATTCTCCTACCGATTTAGTTTAATGATAAAACAACTGAACTCCTCTCTGTCTCTTCCCAGGTAGTAGAATCAAGCACCTTAGTTTAAAGTTCAGTGCTAGATTCTCCCACCGTTTTTTTAATTCAATGATTAATCAACTAAACTTCTCTCTCTTCCCCAGCCAGTAGAATCTAACATTAGAATTAGCATTAAACTCCCTCCCCTCCCTTTGTGTTTAAATCCCTCCTCTCTGCAGTAGAATCTAGGATTAAACTCCCTTCCTCCGCAGGCGTTTAGCGGAGCAGCACGAGGACTTCCTGCGCTCCTTCATCTCCTCCCAAACAGACATGTACCAAGCCCTGAACACGGGGCTGCGGAATGTGAACGGCAAGCGGCCCTTCCCCTCCCCCACCGGGGAGGAGGACGTGGACAAGTACAAGGACCAGGAACTCGTGGCGTGGCTCAGACTTCACCACTTCCACGACGACACCATCAGGAAGGTGAGCTGCAGAAGGTGAGGCGTGAGCAGCAGGAAGGTGAGCAGCAGGAAGGTGAGCAGCAGGAAGGTGAGCTGCAGAAAGGTGAGGCGTGAGCAGCAGGAAGGTGAGCAGCAGGAAGGTGAGCAGCAGGAAGGTGAGCAGCAGGAAGGTGAGCAGCAGGAAGGTGAGCAGCAGGAAGGTGAGCAGCAGGAAGGTGAGCAGCAGGAAGGTGAGCAGCAGGAAGGTGAGCAGCAGGAAGGTGAGCAGCAGGAAGGTGAGGCGTGAGCAGCAGGAAGGTGAGGCGTGAGCAGCAGAAATAGGACTAGGATTTAAAGGGTAAGGTACTAGGAATAGGAAATAGGAATAGGAACTAGGAATAAGAACTAGGAATAGGAACTAGGAAAAAGAACTAGGATTTAGGAAGGTGAGCTGCAGGAGGGTGAGCGCGAACAGTCCCTGAGTCTGGAGTCCGGTGTCAGGAGTTTTGTTTAAATATTGAGATACTCAGATCAGACTGTTGCGGTCCCAATATCGATATTAATAATTAATTATGACTCTGCTCAACACTGGCACTTCACTATTCCTATACTAATCCTATTCTTTAACAGATCATCAAGGAAGAATTTACATTGGAAGATTTCTATAGGAACGTCACTAAGGAAGACTTAAGGGATATTGGATTAAAGTAAGTCAATTCCACAAATTCAAAAATTAGATTACAGCTGCGAATGAGATGCCTGAAGTTTCTATTCTTTTTAATTTATAGGCTTCTTTGGAACCAAAAAGATAAGTTGTTAAAGTTAAAACTGGGAAACTAAAACTCTTTTACTTCAGGGTGGGACCCAGGTGTCGACTTTGGGAGTGTATTGGGAGGTTACAGAAGGCAGGGCCCGAGCAACTCAACGGTTCCCATCTGAGGTGAAGTCGAACGAATGCTGAAACGTCCAGTCATTGGACGTTGCTTTGGCTTTAACAGAGATCGCTACATACAGCAAGCCCTTTCTTCACACTAGATCAAGAAGCGCTGCGTTCATTGCGTCGAATAACTTTTAAAAGTTTTAAAGTTGGACTCCGTCGCACCAACTACCACATTTTGCCGCACAATATAATGTATGATATACAATGTTCGAACGCGTGATTTTACTGTTAATATGTGAATTGTGAATATGTCGTGGGTTATGGAAACAAGTCATGGTTATGTGGATATTGTGATTTGTGTCAGGAAATTGTTAATGCTGAATCATCAGATAGATAGAGTTAGTGAATGAAAAGACTGACATTGAAAATGTGTTCTATTTCTGATTTTTGTTTTTATTATTTTCTACTCAGATTCAATAATTTTCTTATAAAACTCTTCATTTTTAAATTTAATATTCGATATCAAGCTTCTGTGTTCTTAATTTGTAACGATAATAACTATAAGTTTTATGATTGAAATGAGAATTCAAATCAAATGTATTTTGTCATACCACATACGATGTCTGACCTTACTCCATGTTACAGAGCCTTATTTTGCGCGCGCAAGTGCGCCTCTTCAGCGGCTCAGCGCGCTCGCGCTCCCTAAGCCCGCACAGATGTGTGTACGCGCAGCGCGCTTCCCTCCTGAGGAAGTGCGCAACGCAAACGAAAGTACGAAACAGCACTACAGCACAGCTGGATATACGTTTCAAATACGTGACAAAACAGGGATATACGTGTTTATTGCTAAACACGTATATCCCTGTTTGCGTTGCGCGGCGCATACACACACCTTTGCGGGCTTAGGAAACGTGAACTGATTAGCAAGGAAGTGCGTTCCCATAACCAGGGGAGTCGCGAAACGCTTGCCGCGCACTCCGTGCTTGCTAAACACGTATATCCCTGTCTGCGTTGCGCGGCGCGCTTCCTCAGGTAGGGTAGCGCGGCGCGCGAACGCACACCTATGCAGTTGCCCTACTTTTTTTTCACGGCACCTCTTATTTATTCATGAAATTTCAAACTTATTTTGTGCGCGCACAACGTAGTTTTCCCATTTTTTAGATAATTTTAATTTTTATAGTTATTTAAGAACAAGAACGGAACCGGAACTTAGATCTTAGAACAAGATCGTAGAACTGGATTTAGATCTTAGAACAAGATCGTAGAACTGGATTTAGATCTTAGAACAAGATCATGGAACCGGAACAAGATCGTGGAACAGGATTTAGATCTTAGAACAAGATCATGGAGCCGGAACAAGATCGTGGAGCAGGATCGTAGAACTGGATTTAGATCTTGGAACAGGATCATGGAACCGGAACAAGATCGTGGAACAGGATCGTAGAACTGGATTTAGATCTTGGAACAGGATCATGGAGCCGGAACAAGATCGTGGAACAGGATCGTAGAACTGGATTTAGATCTTGGAACAGGATCATGGAACCGGAACAAGATCGTGGAACAGGATTTAGATCTTGGAACAGGATCATGGAACAGATCGTGGAACTGGATGTAGATCTTGGAACAGGATCATGGAACTGGAACAAGATCTTGGAACAGGATCGTGGAACTGGATGTAGATCTTGGAACAGGATCACAGGAACCGGAACAACAAGATCGTGGAACAGGATCGTGGAACTGGATTTAGATCTTGGAACCGGAACAAGATCGTGGAACAGGATTTAGATCTTGGAACAGGATCGTGGAACTGGATGTAGATCTTGGAACAGGATCATGGAACTGGAACAAGATCTTGGAACAATATCGTGGAACTGGATGTAGATCTTGGAACAGGATCAAGGAACCGGAACAAGATCGTGGAACAGGATCGTGGAACTGGATTTAGATCTTGGAACAGGATCTTGGAACCGGAACAAGATCGTGGAACTGAACAAGATCTTGGAACAGGATCGTGGAACTGGATGTAGATCTTGGAACAGGATCACGGAACCGGAACAAGATCGTGGAACAGGATCGTAGAACTGGATTTAGATCTTGGAACAGGATTGTGGAACTGGATTTAGATCTTGGAACAGGATCGTGGAAAAGGATCGTAGAACTGGATTTAGATCTTGGAACAGGATCATGGAACTGGAACAAGATCTTGGAACAGGATCGTGGAACTGGATGTAGATCTTGGAACAGGATCACGGAACCGGAACAAGATCATGGAACAGGGTCGTAGAACTGGATTTAGATCTTGGAACAGGATCGTGGAACTGGATTTAGATCTTGGAACAGGATCATGGAAACCGAACAAGATCGTGGAACAGGATCGTAGAACTGGATTTAGATCTTGAAACAGGATCTTGGAACCGGAACAAGATCGTGGAACAGGATTTAGATCTTGGAACAGGATCGTGGAACTGGATGTAGATCTTGGAACAGGATCATGGAACTGGAACAAGATCTTGGAACAGGATCGTAGAACTGGATTTAGATCTTGGAACAGGATCATGGAACCGGAACAAGATCGTGGAACAGGATCGTAGAACTGGATTCTTGGATTTAGATCTTGGAACAGGATCTTGAACCGGAACAAGATCGTGGAACAGGATTTAGATCTTGGAACAGGATCGTGGAACTGGATGTAGATCTTGGAACAGGATCATGGAACTGGAACAAGATCTTGGAACAGGATCGTAGAACTGGATTTAGATCTTGGAACAGGATCATGGAGCCGAAACAAGATCGTGGAACAGGATCGTAGAACTGGATTTAGATCTTGGAACAGGATCATGGAGCCGAAACAAGATCGTGGAACAGGATCGTAGAACTGGATTTAGATCTAGGAACAGGATCGTAGAACATAGCTCACTAGATCGTGGAACATAGATCAATAGATCGTTGCACACTAGAACAAGATCATGGAACCGGAACAAGATCGTGGAACAGGATCGTAGAACTGGATTTAGATCTTGGAACAGGATCGTGGAACTGGATTTAGATCTTATGGAACATAGCTCACTACATCTTAGATCGTGGAACATAGATCAATAGATCGTAGCTGGATTTGGATCTGGAAACAGCTGATAGTGGAGCTGGATTTAGATCTTAGAACATAGCCCACTAGATCGTGGAACATAGATCAATAGATCGTAGCTCACTAGAACAAGATCATGGAACCGGAACAGGATCGTGTTACTGGATTAGATTTAGATCTTGGAACAGGATCGTGGAACTGGATTTAGAATTAGATCTTAGACCATAGTTCACTAGATCATAGATCGTGGAACGAACATTATTTAGATCCGGAACAGGATCGTGGAACTGGATTTAGATCTTAGAACAGCTCACTAGATCATAGATTGGAACATATATCAATAGATCTAGATTGAACATTATCATGGAACTGAACAGATCTTGGAACAGGATCACGGAACTGGACAAGATCGTGGAACAGGATCGTGGAACTGGATTGACATCTTGGAACAGGATCATGGAACTGGAACAAGATCTGGATGAAGATCTTGGAACAGGATCACGGAACCGGAACAAGATCGATTCCGGTTCCGAGATCCTGTTCCAAGATCAACATCCAGTTCCACGATCTTGTTCCAAGATCTTGTTCCAGTTCCATGATCATGTTCCAAGATCTAAATCCAGTTCCACGATCCTGTTCCAAGATCTAAATCCAGTTCTACGATCCTGTTCCACGATATTGTTCCGGTTCCGTGATCCAGTTCCAAGATCTACATCCAGTTCCACGATCCTGTTCCAGGATCTAAATCCTGTTCCACGATCTTGTTCCGGTTCCAAGATCCTGTTCCAAGATCTAAATCCAGTTCTACAATCCTGTTCCACGATCTTGTTCCGGTTCCATGATCCTGTTCCAAGATCTAAATCCAGTTCCACGATCCTGTTCCAAGATCTTGTTCCAGTTCCATGATCCAGTTCCAAGATCTACATCCAGTTCCACGATCCTGTTCCAGGATCTAAATCCTGTTCCACGATCTTGTTCCGGTTCCAAGATCCTGTTCCAAGATCTAAATCCAGTTCTACAATCCTGTTCCACGATCTTGTTCCGGTTCCATGATCCTGTTCCAAGATCTAAATCCAGTTCCACGATCCTGTTCCAAGATCTAAATCCAGTTCTTTGGCCCTGTTCCACGATCTTGTTCCGGTTCCGTGATCCTGTTTCAAGATCTACATCCAGTTCCACGATCCTGTTCCAAGATCTTGTTCCAGTTCCATGATCCTGTTCCAAGATCGAAATCCAGTTCTACGATCCTTTTCCACGATCCTGTTCCAAGATCTAAATCCAGTTCCACGATCCTGTTCCAAGATCTAAATCCAGTTCTACGATCCTTTTCCACGATCTTTTTCCGGTTCCGTGATCCTGTTCCAAGATCTACATCCAGTTCCACGATCCTGTTCCAAGATCTTGTTCCAGTTCCATGATCCTGTTCCAAGATCGACATCCAGTTCCACGATCCTGTTCCAAGATCTAAATCCTGTTCCACGATCTTGTTCCGGTTCCAAGATCCTGTTCCAAGATCTAAATCCAGTTCTACGATCCTGTTCCACAATCTTGTTCCGGTTCCATGATCATGTTCCAAGATCTAAATCCAGTTCTACGATCCTGTTCCACGATCTTGTTCCGGTTCCGTGATCCTGTTCCAAAATCTAAGGTTCCAAGATCTAAATCCAGTTCGTAATGATCCTGTTCCAAGATCTAAATCCAGTTCCATTTGAACGAGTGATGTGTTTTACTGGTCCCTAATGACTTGAATCGTGTTTGAATGAGCAATATTTAGTTGTTTTCCTACTCAAAGTTTTCCAAACACATCCTGTCAAGATCAAATCCAGTTCCATCGATCCCAATCCAAGATTCGATCGACCGACGAACGTTAAATCCAGTTCTACCTTAAATCCAGTTCTACGATCCTGTTCCAAGATCTTGTTCCGGTAAATCCTGTTCCAAGATCGATCCAGTTTCCTGTTCCCGTGATCCTGTTCCAAGATCTACATCCAGTTCCATGATCCTGTTCCAAGATCTGAATCCAGTTCCACGATCCTGTTCCAAGATCTAAATCCAGTTCTACGATCCTGTTCCAAGATCTTGTTCCAGTTCCGTGATCCTGTTCCAAGATCTACATCCAGTTCCCACGATCCTGTTCCAAGATCTTGTTCCAGTTCCATGATCCTGTTCCAAGATCTAAATCCAGTTCTACGATCCTTTTCCACGATCCTGTTCCAAGATCTAAATCCAGTTCCACGATCCTGTTCCAAGATCTAAATCCAGTTCTACGATCCTGTTCCACGGTCTTGTTCCGGTTCCGTGATCCTGTTCCAAGATCTACATCCAGTTCCACGATCCTGTTCCAAGATCTTGTTTCAGTTCCACGATCCTGTTCCAAGATCTTGTTCCAGTTCCATGATCCTGTTCCAAGATCTACATCCAGTTCCACGATCCTGTTCCAAGATATAAATCCTGTTCCACGATCTTGTTCCGGTTCCAAGATCCTGTTCCAAGATCTAAATCCAGTTCCACGATCCTGTTCCACGATCTTGTTCCGGTTCCGTGATCCTGTTCCAAGATCTACATCCAGTTCCACGATCCTGTTCCAAGATCTTGTTCCAGTTCCATGATCCTGTTCCAAGATCTACATCCAGTTCCACGATCCTGTTCCAAGATCTAAATCCTGTTCCACGATCTTGTTCCGGTTCCAAGATCCTGTTCCAAGATCTAAATCCAGTTCTACGATCCTGTTCCACGATCTTGTTCCGGTTCCATGATCCTGTTCCAAGATCTAAATCCAGTTCTACGATCCTGTTCCACGATCTTGTTCCGGCTCCATGATCCTGTTCCAAGATCTAAATCCAGTTCTACGATCCTGTTCCACGATCTTGTTCCGGTTCCATGATCCTGTTCCAAGATCTAAATCCAGTTCTACGATCCTGCTCCACGATCTTGTTCCGGCTCCATGATCTTGTTCTAAGATCTAAATCCTGTTCCACGATCTTGTTCCGGTTCCATGATCTTGTTCTAAGATCTAAATCCAGTTCTACGATCTCGTTCTAAGATCTAAATCCAGTTCTACGATCTTGTTCTAAGATCTAAGTTCCGGTTCCGTTCTTGTTCTTAAATAACTATAAAAAATTAAAATTATTTTAAAAAATGGGAAAACTACGTTGTGCGCGCACAAAATAAGTTTGAAATTTCATGAATAAATAAGTGGTGCCGTGAAAAAAAAGTAGGGCAAAAATGACGTCACCCATCAGCCTGGAATTTATCATTGTAAATATTAAATGCAACAATATTAAATGCAACAATATTAAATGCAACTGAATATTAAATGCAACAATATTGAATGCAACAAAAAGAAGGGCTGGTAATATATCACAGTTGCCAGGCGTTGACAGGCCAGAAAACGCCTGGCTCTGGCAACACTCGCCGATGGGGGGGGGGGAGTGTTTTACAGAAGCCAAAAATTGCAGACATTTATGACTCAGGTACGCCAGGTCACCGACAAAATGCAAGAGAAAACACGGCCCTTACCTCGGGGCACCATTTCCAGGCCGACCAAAGTAATCGAGGGAGTGTTGGAAGTGCTTGAACTCCTCATCACGAGACTCCTTCTTAGCTTTCTCCTTCACAACGCTCTTTTCATCAATCTGTTTCCGGAGTTCGTTCAGATACGATTCCTGGTTCCGCAGCATCTGAGAGATACGTGTATCAGCATTGGGTAAAGTTCAAGAATTGTGTAGGTAATTGGTATTACCTAATTTTGGGATTCGAAACAAGATTCTTGCACAGCGAGAGTACGTATCTTGTTTTCTTCAAAAATCTTGTTTTCTTCGTAATTCTATGAGTACATGTTAGCATGTTTCTTTGTTTGACGTTGTTGCGCACAACGCCAGACGTGGTGGCAGTATGCTGTATGACAGGTATCACCGTTTTAATATTTCAGATCACGTTTCTCGGACACCTCACACCAAAACAACAGACAACCCGCTTAATTAAAATAGAAAAGAAAATGTCACTTACAGCAGAGTAAACCGTTCCAATTGGCTTCTGAGATTTAAAGCGCGGGTCTTCATGACTAACATCGTTATCACCTGGGGATATTGATATCTTCAGAAGAGAGTATGGTGTCACATTCAATGTTGTTATACCAAGTGAGATTGCGGATCAAAAGTTATGCTCGATCATACAGGCGTAAACTTGAATATTGCTAAACATGTTTATCCCTGTGTGCTCAAATTCCATTCGACCGTTTTACATATTTGAGATAAGAGTTCCTAGAAAAAACTGCCCGAAGAGGACAAGGAAGGTAGGAACTGGTTAATTATTCACTCTATAACTCATGGGAGAGAGAGAGTATTTGGCTAAATCCTTCTGACACACCCGTCTCTGCTAGATATACAGCAAACCAAATGATTCAACTTGATAGTGTGGACCAGATTCGAGTGAAGGTAATCCCGTGTACGACTGCAGAAAAAGTAGTATGGCTGGTCATTCACTCGTCAAGGAAGGCGTGTTAGAAGTAGGAGGGGTTTGACATCACTCATCAAGGAAGGCGTGGTAGGAGAAGGAGGGGCTGTCATCACTCGTCAAGGAAGGCGTAGTAGTAGTAAGAGGGGCTGGTCAGTGGTCACTGGTCATCACTCGTCAAAGAAGGCATGGTATGAGTAGGAGAGGCTGGTTATCACTCGTCAGGGAAGGCGTGGTAGGAGTAGGAGGGGATGGTCATCACTCGTCCAGGAAGGTGTGGTAGGAGAAGGAGAGGCTGGTCATCACTCGTCAGGGAAGGCGTGGTAGGAGTAGGAGGGGCTGATCATCACTCATCAAAGAAGGTGTGGTAGGAGTAGGAGGGACTGGTCATCAGTCGTCGGAGAAGGCGTTGCAGGAGCAGGCGTGGTCAACAATTGTAGTGAATAATGACTCCACCCGCAGTGGGGGCTTTATATATGTGCCTGTTGACACCCAATCAAACATGACGAATGCACGCATTCCACATTCCAAACATGTGACGTTGACACCATTCGTATGTTATGACGTATGACGTATTTTGATACGTACGCATTCCACATTCCAACCATTTGACGTTGACACCATTCGTATGTTATGACGTATGACGTATTTTGATTCGTACGCATTCCACATACCAACCATGTGACGTTGACACCATTCGTATGTTATGACGTATTTTGATTCTCACCTATTCCAGCCATATGACGTTGACACCATTTGTATCCAATGACGAATCAAACATTGATTTGCACGCATTCCACATTTTATCCCTAACGTTGACAAGCAGAGCTCGCAAAAACTGATCGAAGAAGAGCTGCGGGAGTATGAACAGTGCTCGGTTCTTTCACCCAAGTTTTTGACGTGTTTATTTCGACCTATGAACACACATACGTGCTACTCAAGTATTTCGCAGATCATTGGCAAATACCAGTTTCCCAAGTGAATAAATAGAAAACATGTGCCCAGTTTTTCCCACGCGCGCGGCTTGCGCGCACAATTTATGTTTCACTAAATGCTTTTAGATGAAATTTGTACCACGTAAACAAACTCGCGCGTTTCATAAATTCCAATTTTCACGGGGCAAGTGCCAAAATTAGGAATTTAGTGGCCATTGGTTGGGCGAGCCACATTTAGGCTGTATTAATTACGCGAAGTTTAAAATCAATGCTACATTGTGGTTGAATCAAAGGTGAACATTCATTCGACATTCATGCAAATTTATCAGTGCTTTCTTTGGGTATCACCTGCAAAAGAACTGTTAAAATATTCAGATTCCTGTTTTAACTACGATCTTTTGTGAATATTGTTAGTCCTTCATAAATGCGTATAATCAAACAAATATACACTTATTTGGGAGGTCATGAAATCAATGAAAATTGGAATAGGAAATGAGGAGTACGAGGCCTTTTCATGACAATCTAATCGCTACAAACCACGCAAAACAGGCTAACAATTTACATATTGTGTCAAACAGGTTCCATATAAATTGTGCTATCATGTACAATACTAGGGGTTCTGTCTGTTTACCGTCTATATACAATCTATCTAGTAGGAGAGGGGGCACAATACTCGGCCTCGACATACAGCCTGTGGGTTACAACGAGATGATAAGCTACTATAAGGGGCTACGATCAAATAAGTTGTTTCTCTATTCTCTGAAAATCAAATTAGTTACTTCAATATTGACACTATTCTGAGTATTCGCTCATCTCTGAAAATCAAGTTTTGCACACTTTGCAACTAGATGACATGGACTTCTGAAAAAGATAAGATTTAAATGACTGAATGAAAAATAATCTTCATGTCTCATGTCGCTTCATTTTGGATTTGTCTCTGAATTTAGAAAACCCGGATGGCTCAGCCCTCAGCCACAGGAACGACTGGAATTCGTCACCGAATTAATCACTGCTTTCCTGGACTTGCAATGATTAGAAATTGATACCAGCATGTCGAATGTGCTGGATTTGTATTAGTAGATTGGAATATGTCAAGCACAGTCCAAATTACTCGATACAGGTGCATCTGTAGACTAATATGATGTAATTAGTGGCTCGATTCGTAGGAAATTATAGGCGGGGGATGCAGATGTTATTTTAGTATTTTGAATATTTCAAATGATATTTTTGAATATATTCTTAAAGTCTTAATATTGAACTTGGGTCGTAGCTGTTACAGTCAGAGTTATAAAGAAAAATGAAAAGATTGGACCGAAATTCCATGAGGAAATAAACTGATGAAGGTACCGACTTGACCTGATATAATAATAATAATAATAAATAAATAAATTAAAACATTTCTTACACGCCTAGACATCGTCAAATAAATATCAGAGAGGGAAATATTTTAGCCATTTAAGCGTGACAAACTTATAGAACTAAGAACTCAGAAGACCACAGAGTCACAAATACCTAGAGATTACTATAACTATACGCATAGTACCAGTAAGCTATGATAGGCCCAATACAAAACAGCTTAGATAAATCATCTAACAAGTCTCACTAAAAGTTTAGGTTAAAGTAGTGGGTTTTTAAATGAACTTTTAAACTCTAAAATATCAGCTTCATCTGATTGAGTAAGGTTTCTAAGCTATTCCAAGTCCTTTGGACCATTATATAAAAATGCTGCCTCAGTCCTCGAAAAGTTTGATTTAGAAGGTATTTTAAAAGGAAAAAGTCATTGTCTAGTCTAGTACTAATTCTTTTTGTGTCTCTCACTGATATAAGATCACATAAGTACTTAGGTGCTAAGTTGTTTATGCATTTAAACACTAATAGTGCAGTCTTGAACTTTACTCTGTAAACAACAGGCAGAAAATGCACCCTTCAAATAAGGACTTATTGATGTCCATTTCTACTTCAGTAAGCTTGAATATAAACCTGACAGCATTATTCTGAATCTTTTGAAGCTTATGAAGATTTTTCTCTGTGATGTGAGCATATGAAGTTGAAGAGTTACAATAGTCTATCATAGACAGTATATGTGCATGAACACAATGTTAGAAATGTCGTAATTTACTAAAAACATAAGTAAATTCTCACACAATAAATTAATCCCAGAATAAAAACCTTACTCACCGCCTTCGTAATACCCGTTCTCAATAGAATGCTGAAATAAGAGAATAAGATACGTACCTAGTGATTAACTGATTAATAAGTACACATTTTCAAGACACAGCACTATGATACGCTGAGTATAATTTCAAACAGTGATTATGAGTAGAAACTGTTTAACAGTGAAAAAATATCACGATTTGTTTTCGGATTCTAGGATTTTTTGCTTACTCAGATTGCATCATGATTCATGGGCATATCTATTATTTAAACTTCTAGCTTACTTGTCTGTTATAGACTAACTCTTTTACCTGTAAACCATCTCCTGTAGCTATAGACTAGCGCTATGATTAAGTTAGAGCTTTATAGTAAACAAACAAGCAGGGGTCTGGGTATGTATATATACTAATGTCTTTCTACTATTATTTGTACAGTGGAAATATACAAGTATACTGTGAACTACCATTATACACTTCAGGCGGACTAGTCCGAAGTCTGAACCATTTACACTACGGTAATCTAAGCAGCCCAACTCAGTAGACTTTCACTATCTCAATAGTAATTGACGTCTACTTTCTCACTAGTTAGAAGGTTAGAGTCAAGGTAAGGAACAAGGGTTGGGGTTAAGTCTATGTTGGACTTACTTGAGTATTTGAACATGTGCTGTCTTACATTTCTCGTTTCTCGTAGTTGGTAGGTACAATGATTCTCATACCTATTTATCATTGACGTTTACAACGCACAAAACTTTAGTAATAATCTCTGAAACCTTATTAGATCTTTTCACAGAACATTTGAAACTCGTCTAGCCTGCAGCCCTAGCCTTCTTGATTTTAACATTAAGATATTATTGTAGGGTTCTAATTGGCCTCAAATTTCATTTAATATCATTGTTGCTAATGAGTTGATAAGAAATACACAAATACACGTATTTGATAATGATAACTTGTAGAACTGAAACCATTAAGTTGTATCTAATTCATTTTATATTGTAGAAGTTAACTTTAGATTTAATTTGATTTGGTCAGAAACTAACAAAGAAAAGAAAATTGATTGCCGAAGTCTTCAATTTAGAATTATCAATTTGGGTTCCTGATTTCGATCGAAATTAATGAGGTATTATGTGGACCTATCCTTTTTGGGGGAACTAATTACCAGCGTAAACCAATCCCAGAAGTGGACCCCTGAACCTCAGAAACCGGAAGCCTCGTTTACTGACCCAGGGTAAAACAGAAGATAAGTGCACAACGTACTCAATTGTACATGGTAAACCCAGATAATGATGTCACTTTCATGAGCCTATTTCGCTTAATGGCCTGAAGATGCATAAAATCCCTCGCACGAGAAATGGGCGGGTAGGATGTCGTCATTATCAAATCATTATGTAGTGAGTTAATGACGTTGAACCACCTATTTCCCGCACGCAGCGTTTAATATGTTCCACTTCAATCTAAGATGGATTTAATGTATTCGTTAACTGCACTTTGTGCTGCGCGGCCTAGAAACCACTTTATGCAGCCATGTAAACAAATCAGTTGCACGGTACTCAGGAAAATACGTTTATAGTTTTAATTATTGAAAGATTAATTCATTCAAAATTAATAATTTAGTTAGGTTTGTGTAACTTTATATGTTGGTAATATGTTCTTCAGAGGCTTGAACTGCTTTTAATAAACACAATTTGGATATATACGTCACATCAATCTAAATCCCATTTGGGTGTGTTGATTTTCATTAAATAAGCCAAAACAATTGCTATGTCCTTTTAATAACAAACAGCTGCAATGACTCCATGATTTCTAAAATAGTATTGAATATACTTGTCTCTCCACAACAAATTAAAACACAAGGTTAATCGTATTTACTTTAAGTTTCATGGGTAAGTTCATACCGAATCGTAAGAGCACTTTGTGAAATTGAATTTCAACCCACTGACGACGATAATCACATGATTTTCGAAAGCTTCTGAATACAATTCTCTCGTATCGGTTATCTCGTTTAAACTTCAACCTCTTGAGCACTGGTATATTTGTTTCTCCGAAAGAGGCTAATATTTCACATCTCCAGCCATTTTCACAAAGTGGCTGGAGGTGAAAGAGAAAGAGACATCGTGATAATCGTTTTGACAAGCAACAAATCACTGGACGCTGAACCGTCAGTTTAGGCAAATATTTTGGATATTTCTGATGCATTAAGAAATTTGAACCATAATATGCAATTGGTATTTAAATATTTACTCTAAATTTAAGATTCACAATGGTGAAACCACACCCTTTATTAGACAGTATCACATTTTTTTTTTCTGAATTTTTCAAATCGAAATTTGGCGACACTTTTCACAGCACTTTCTGTGGAGGATAAAAAGATAAAAAGTAGAAAAAAGATTAATGCCTTTCCTATCGTGAGACTTTACATCTGTTTCCACGTGCCTGTTCGCTAATAGAGCTCTTAAGTGAGACTTAACACTCAGAGAACAATAAAACAATAACAGCTGACGCAATCATGCATCTGGCTGAGGAACGAAATGTATCACGTGATACCTTTTCTAAACCCCACGTGTGAAAAACAGACGGTTATATGTATTCAACTTACTACATTGTGCTATAATAATGACGTCATCTTAACCGCCTATATTTCTCATGCGAGTATTCTCCAAAGTAATTGTGAAAGTACTGAATGGAAGTGTAGTACAAGTTAAATGTTTGTATGTTATTTCTATGGTACTGGTTGCCATGGAAACAAGGTCAATTACATAATATATAGGTCTCACAGAGCTTGTAAACATAGATACAAACATATAAATAGATACGGTTGTTTGACCTATGAAGTGTTTAAGAAGGAATTTCATAGCTGACTGATATATCTGGATGTACGCACGTACTATGGGAGACAACTCAGTAGGTACTGTATAGTGTATACAAATACATTGAAAAATGGAGGGAATAGTCCTGGATGAATTCATTTGTCAACATTCAGAAGAGCCCATGATTGCATGATTATTCAAGACAAGGCCCTTACTGCACTCATGAAGTGACGAAAATTAGAAAAAGTTTCTAACACATGATTAAAAACTGAGATTACCTTAGCCATGGAAAGAGTATGGTCTGAGCTTCTTCTGAGCGCTCGTTCGTTCGCTTCATTTTCTATTCCTACTGGAAACACCTGAAATGGGGAATAGGAAATAAATAAATATGGAGATAAAGATATGGAGTTTAAGACAGGAAGGTAAAGAAATAAGGAGATATGAAGATATGAAGATAAAGATATTATAAAGATAAAGATTAATGATCTTTATTCTTTTAATCTTCATCTGAATTCTGAACTTTCGTCCTATAGAAAGTACCTGAAATGGAATGAAATCATCTTAAATAGGTTCAATTGTCTAATCATCATAAGTAACTGAGAAAGAGTCATCATTGAATTGGTAATTCATTTACACGAGGAAAGAATCTAATCACAGGCCACCTGTTTAAGGTACTGTGGTGATTCTAATCAGAGATTCAAGTGGTAAACTGTCTATTCATCACGGCATTCAGAGGAAGACAGAATTGAATATAAATGAAGAGATTGGCCGGTAGTTTTTGGTTTGAGGAAATGTCCAATAACCATTTCCTTTGGAACAGTGATGTAATTAGGTATCAATTATTTTTTTTGGTGCAGCTCATCCAATGTTCCCACTTTCCATGAACCAATGTTCGTGATTTCAATCGCCCTGACGTGTTATAATTATGCCTTATATCTGTTTCATATTATTACAAATTAATTACAAACTAAGTTACAAAAAGAAGCGATCCCGAAGCTCATTGTTGTCAGTATTATTAATTTACCAAATGTTAATTAATGTTACCAAATAAGAAAATATGAAATGCGATAAAGATGATAATAATAATTGTCACGTAAATTATAAATAATAATGGTCACGTAAATTGAGAAACGTTTTATGATCTACAAAAGCTGTTGGTCACCACCTTAGTCGTCCTATTTCTAATTTAAAGTTAATGAATAATTGCTGTTAAAAATAATTTTCAGTTGATGATTATCGTCAATTTTTCGTGTAATATAACAGATGAGTTCATTGTCACCGAAATTATATAAATCAGTAAGCTCACTTTTGCTTCACAAAATGAATTTTATTTTGCTTTTCGTTATACTCTGCCTAATATGTGAGGCTTCACAAATGGAAGAACATATCTTAGGGGAAAAGAAGACAGGGATGCTACCTACTAGTGTTACGGAGAAGCAACGGCACAGGAAACAGCAACCTAAGCAACAACAAAAGCAACCTAAGAAGCAACAACAACAGCAACCTGAGCAAGATCATCGGCAACCTGAGCAACAACAACAGCAACCTGGGCAACAAAAACAGCAAACTAAGAAGCAACAACAGCAACCTGAGCAGCAACAACAGCAACGTGAGCAACAGCAGCAGCAACCTGAGCAAGATCATCGGCAACCTAAGCAGCAACAACAGCAACCTGAGCAACAACAACAGCAACCTAAGAAGCAACAACAGCAACCTGAGCAGCAACAACAGCAACGTGAGCAACAGCAGCAGCAACCTGAGCAAGATCATCGGCAAGCTAAGAAGCAACAACAGCAACCTGAGCAACAGCAGCAGCAACCTGAGCAAGATCATCGGCAACCTAAGAAGCAACAACAGCAACCTGAGCAACAACAACAGCAACCTGGGCAAGATCATCGGCAACCTAAGCAGCAACAAAAGCAACCTAAGCAGCAACAACAGCAACCTGAGCAGCAACAACAGCAACCTGAGCAGCAACAACAGCAACCTGAGCAAGATCATCGGCAACCTGAGCAACATCAACAGCAACCTGAGCAGCAACAACAGCAACCTGAGCAGCAACAACAGCAACGTGAGCAACAGCAGCAGCAACCTGGGCAAGATCATCGGCAACCTAAGCAGCAACAACAACAACCTGAGCAGCAACAACAGCAACCTGGGCAAGATCATCGGCAACCTAAGCAGCAACAACAACAACCTAAGCAGCAACAACAGCAACCTGAACAGCAACAACAGCAACCTGAGCAACAAACACCCAGCATTCTAGATGAGATGCCTCAGTGTCGCTGTTCAGTACCAGCAACATTCGAGGAGCTGTTCCTTCTCCACAGATTCCGTGTGCCAAACCTTGGCTTGTGCTACAAATACTGTACCTACATCTGGGACTGCAAGGTCTTTTCCTTCAAGGTTCAGCTACAGGAATGCCTCTTATTCAACGAAGATAACGTCACAAAAACATATTGCAGGAGTCAGAGATGATCCCAGGAATCAGTTTCAGTAGGGCTTACAGTTTGGAATGGCCTAAGTTTACAAGGGATTTACTTGCTGAAACTTACGGGACCACTGAAAAAGATCCATCGACCCGACTTTTCATTTCCAAAGGGAAGTTCCTGGAACCAGTGTTTGTCTGCCGCACTATGTAAAAGAACCCACGATCATCGGAAACGTGGCCTATTCTAAAGTGGACTGACTGCTTTAGAGCCACAACGTGGATACTTTCACCATGGAAATACAGAGAATACAAGGGGAAACCAGTAATCTGTGTTTTGAGCGCGGAAATGCAATACTCCATAGGTCACAAATTATGGGACTCAAGCCGTGGAAGGTGCAACCAATCTCCCACCTTAGTTAATATTGGTTTATATGAGCCACTTGGAGACGATGAGGTGGATATCGTGCGGAAACAGGGCGACAATATCTTCAAACAATCTTACATCCTTTCACGAGATAAAATTCGGAGGACGTACACTTTAGAGAGATTAAAATTTGACGAAAAAACGTTCACAGCATGGACAACAGATTTTAGTGGCATATCCATACCGGTAGCCTCTGAAATGTTGTCAGATTTACGGATATTCCGGCCATACGCCTGGGAAGTAACATGCCCACCCGAGGGATTAGCGGTAAAGCACAGCACAGTGTATAACCCAGATGCTGTTCCCATGTTCATGAGAGGGACCAGAGTACGGATTGAGTGTGATAGGGGTTACGGGATTGCGGAATATAACTTCGAGAGAGTCCAGTATGTGACCTGCAGCAGTGATGTCAGACCCAAGCCATGCTTGAGAATGTCTAACTTCAGTGTAGAGAGTGATACCCCGCAACCCTTTACCACATATTATAATGGGATGATATCTCACAACGCCTCAGAAGGGGTGAAAACAGTGGGGCAAACAGTTGATATCACGAAAACTCCTGGGGCAACAGATAATGGTGGTATGAATGGTGCTTGCAAAGGGAAGCCCTTGTTTGCGATAGCAAGAGTTGCCATGTTACTCCTTCCAGTGATATTACACTAGAATATCTGCAAATCAAAGAATACTAGAATAGGTTCTAGGATTTTGGATTGTTTCTTGGTCAAGGCTTATGAAACGGTATCGAATTTACCGCCCTGGTCAGGTCGGTCACCCCCTGTGGGAAAGAAATACAAACTTGAGACCTCCAAAAGGTTGGTCATTAAATGAAACTGCTAACTTTTTAAGTTCTTTGGATAACTTTTTACGTACTTTGGACGACTGGCACACCATATCAAGTATAAGGTCTCCACTTAATAAATCTAACTTATAGCTTCACAATAAGCTTACTTAGTAAAATTTGCATTACTAAGACCTCACTGCCCATGGGTGGAGCAGAAGCCGGGGACAGGGGGTTTTTTCCCCGGCTCAATTTATGGAGCCAGGGAATAGTATCCTTTTTCCCCGGCTCAAATTTGACAAAATTCTCAACCTCATTTGAGATTTACTTTCAAAGTTACTCTTTCCAGGCAATCTGGCCTATCTATAATTGTGTAAACATTCGCTTTTGTTATTTCAAGGCTACTTTAAGATTATGACATCATTAACCAATACAGACTTGATTCAGTGTGGTTACTGTACAGGACTCTGTCATTTGATAGGCGGTTTTACCAATCAGTAATTCAGTGCATAACACAATATTATGATGTCACTTCCATACGCCTATCATTTTTGATATGCTGTCACATGAGAACATGTAGATATTTGTCCGACCTGATTGCTTTAGGAAAACAAACATCCTTGGAACTGGGAGTGGGAAGCTAATGTTTCATACAACTACGTTACTGTTCGTCTTTCGTGATCAATAAAGTTGTCGGACTGCTATAATTAAATTACCATAATTCAATTAGTGTTAATTTTCGAGAGAAAAATTCCCCGGCTCAAAAATCAACTTTGCTCCACCTATGTCACTGCCTATAGCCCTCTCACAAAGTGTCAGCATCCGATATAAAGTCCCAGCCTGACAGCCACTCAGCACGTTTTCTATTAAATTAGTAACCTTGTGAGTTTGTATTTTTACGTAAAAGCTTAGCCTTGGAGGGCAACTGTATATCTAGACCACAAAACCGAAGAAGATCAGTTTGTGTGAAACTTATCAGTGAGATGGCTGCTCATGGAACAGGCAAGACATCTGTGGCAACGTCAAGCTCATCTGTTGATGGTAAGCAAAGATCCATGATATCTTCAAAGGCTAAGTTCAGCAAGTTCTCAACAACAGAATCATTCGATAAGTCCGAGTCAGGAGGCTATGGTTTCAAGCATTACTACGTACCAACGTACTTTGGAGACAAGAAGGAAACAGAGAAAGACTATGATTGGAACGAATACATGGATATGCCCATGTCGGACCAGCACAAGTTCATTGCTAAGATCAAGATATTCTGCGAGAAGCGATTTGACATTGTGATACTGGGCAAGTCTAACGATAAGAACAAGAGGTTAGGCAACATGATCTTCAAGTGCTTCCTCAACCCACTGGGAAAGGAGATAGAAGACTATATCGGGGATCAGTACGCAGGAGCACGTGGTGATACTAACCTCGAACCTCAACATGGAGGACACCAGTGAATCCAAGGCTATCCAGGACATGTTAGCTGTGAAGGAGGACACGCTGAGGTACAGCCAGATCAAGGTTATCAAGGTTTACGGGTTGGGGCTGCGAATACATGTGGCAGCGAGCATTGATAAGAGTGAGAAGATAGCCCAGAACGTGACGAAGCAGCAGATACTGACCATGGCAAATTATCTGAGCTTCAAGAAGAAGTTCAAGTCTGGTTTCGGGATGAACACTTTCCTCATAATCCTGAATTACAATGGGAAGCTACTGCCAGAGGGTAACTGCATGATAGAACTATTTGTCAAGTTATTCACCCTTCATGTGTTCAACTCTATCATTTTCTTGATTGAAGTGGAGGTTGAAAACATGGGTAAATCAGCGGAATTGATCGAAAAAGCAAAGATTGAAATCGCACAAAAGGCTTGTTGTAAGAAAGAGGTTATTGAGATACTCACGATAAAACCACTGACAGTCAACATGGCAAAGGCTGACGTAGGGGATGGTAATTTCCATGAAATTGGTGAAACAGTGGTTGCTTCGGCTATGAAGATATTCCATGCCATATCCAGACAAACATACATTGACCCTAACCCATTTGAGCCTGACGGTATGGATTACCATGATGCCATCGCTATTATAGAGACCATCAAGAAGAAAATACCAACTCAAGGAGATGGACTGGTGCACGGTTATCAATCACATCTATACGATGGTACCTAATTAGCAGCCGGTTCTAGGAGAATTGAACAATGGGACCTGCTCATGACATGTAGCAATAGAACAACTAGTTTAGATGAACATTCTCAATCAGTGGATGGTTTATTCAACTTCATTCTGTATCTTTCATCCATCACCACAAAACCGTGGGACGGTTGGTCAGGACTCAAGTACCCCCGCAAGTTTGGATGTATTCACTTCATTCTCTTTTCAATTCGGGTTCAACCCCGTTTGGTAACGTGACCAACAGTCCAACGGTTTTGGTGGTGATTTTATAAGGAACATTTTAGCTACTTTTTGTGTTTGTGCAAATAAAAAGAAGTTCGTGAACATTTTGCAGGCGTAAGCATAAGCCACTTATAGGTTTATCAACGTACTGTGTCTGAAATGTTCTACTGTCGATGCTCATAACTTGATTTTTTGCAATATTTCCTTATCTCTTATACAATATACATGGCCCAGGCCAAACATTCTTAATTTCATATTTACAAATATTCAGTTGCATTCCAGCCTGATAAGCGTAACTTATAAAATATCTCATGTTACATGATCAGTTTTAATTTTGAGGTGTGGATTCTGTGGAAGAAAAATTTTATCATAATTTATGTTACAGAAAGGTTGGCAAAGCTACTTCATCTTTTTCATATGCGTCTCTGAAAAGATAATATCGGCTGAAGAGTGAAGCGTCAAATTCCGAAGGAACATTCTATAACAACGGACAATGGCATTGGTGATCCTTGATCCAAATAGCTAAATAGCCTATGACAGGGTAGGTATAGGGGTTCACAATACATGATAAGATGAAATACCTAAACCTTGTTCAAGTTCAGCCTTACTTCCAGTCCATTTTCAGGGAAGCCTTAAATTGGACAGAACAGAGTACATTCTACACCAGCAGCTGCATTATATATTATTTTCTGTGTTAACTAGTCCATCGTTACCATGACAACGCATAATTGTAGTAAAGTTAAAACAAAAGTATATAATGTAATTACTAGAGTGTGGTGCGTAAGTAATGAGTAAAGTGCATGTCCTTTAGTCCTCCTGCTTACCACATATCACTAGGTAATTTAATGGTTATGATCATAATATTAATAATGACGATTGAATTTTAATATGTAATGATAATAAATATACCACTCATTATTTATTTATCATTATTTATTCGTCTATTACTTCTCAGTGGGTTGAAGTGGTTAGATTACAGAGAGTGAGGTATTTCCTGCCTTTATTTACCGAGACATAATGATCAATTACATGATCATCACAACCAGGAAATTAATAAAGGTCAGCAGGTATTATTAGGCGGTGAACTTCATCAGTTTTCTTATTGAAACCATGATAAAGCCACAACTCTTAAGCGCCAATAACCTGTAGAAGACTGGTGTTCTATGATCATTGATAAACACATCTTATAATAGTCTAAAGTTGCATTTTCTGTTTTTCAGCCCCATGGCATAGAGCGTTCACTCAGAATACAGTCTTTCAGTATAAAACGTTCACCTATTTAATGCTGTTTTGATTTCGAAGCTTCATAACTTTTATCATCTAATTTTTGATGCGGTAAAAAGTATTGAATCAATTTTATGTTGAACGAGTCCGGAAGGAGCACAGAAGGCAAACTGATTGCTATGGCAAGCAACCATTACTCAAGCTATATTTGAGACACGATGTTATGTGGTAATGTTTCTTGTGCATCATCTTTCAGTGTTCAGAATCCATTTTTTCAGTTTTCTATATAGCACGTTATATATCGAAATAGATAGATTTCAGTATACAACGTTCATCTATTTACTGCAGAATAATAAGAACGTAGTATTTTGACTACTTAGTCTAAATAAGTTTATAGCAGCAGCACAATATAATATTCGTATGTTGAACGAGTCCGGAAGGAGCACAGAAGGCAACCGATGTTATGTGGTAATGTTTCTGTGCGCGTCTTTCAGTGTTCAGCAAGTAGTTTTCAGATCGGGAAAAAATATATATCGAAAAATATAACAACCTCAGAGGAAGGGCCTCTAACCTACAAAATAATAAACTCAGTTTCTGACTAAATATGGACGAAAAGAGATGAGGGATTAATTAAACTCAATAATTGGAGAGGACGAGAAGGTCATTAATTATGACACCAAAAGAAACATCAACCCCCCTCTCACCTGTTGAGCGTTGATGCAGTTCCCAGGTCTAAAGGGGTCCTCGCACTCCAGCGGCTTGCCCCTCGGCCACGAGGTGACGTGTCCACTGTCCGTCCTGATAGGGACACCGGGGCCTGGCCGTCCCAGCTGCTCCACTATGCCCTGAAAAATGAGACTAAAGTGATGTTTCACATTCGAGTAACGTGTTTTCTGGCGTGGAAGTGGAGATGCTATTTGTAAATACAATCGGGTGTAGGGTATTTTAGTCAAATTAATTCAGTTCAAATCAACAGAAGATTTATATTAAGTATTTTTCCAAGCCTGCATGGTTCACCCATTCCTCACCTTATCTCCACTGACGTTGTAAAACTCCCTCAAATACGAGGCCCCACGTTTAGTGAGTGGCTCATCTCTGGCTATCCTCCCTGAGCTATCCCGAACCACGTTGCCAACTTTACCAAAGCCTCCAAACCGTTCTTCATGGGGCGTGGCAGCCTTAAATGAGATTATGTATTGGATAAGGATTAAGGCGACATGAAAGAGATTCATGCTATATGAGAATAATATTATGTACTGAAGTATGAAATATGTATTGAATTAGCAAACGAAAATACAAATCTTACTTGAAAACACCCTTGCATAAGCTGTGAATAGGTAACTATACTTTGCTAGGTAACTATACTTTGCTAGATGATATCATGATCATACCGCTATCTCGTTCGCTTTTGCCAGGTTTTTCTCAGCTACTTGCTCATCTAGTTTTTCTTTTAGGTGGCACTTCATGCTGGTGTCTGCCCTTCGTTTATCATGGTCCAGAACATGAGATCTTCGGAAACTTTGGTCTCCTGGTGAACAGAGTCTACTTTACTTGAGTACTTGATACCATACAATATTTTGAATTTCACTCTAGGTAAGTAGGTATATCATGAAAGATTAAAAAACATACACACAGAATGGAGTCCTCAGTTCTATAGCATTAGGATGACCTGCATACTATATCCCTTGGATCCCTATTTCACTGCACAGAAGCCTTTGAGTGTCAAAAATGGCCAACTTGCATTCTGGCTGCTATCGATGTATGATTGTGCTGTGAATTCCACCGTAATTAGAAAAAAAAACCCTCACCATCAGTACTATCTCTGATGCTCCAATTTCCACTGGCATCTACTGTGGCTTTGTGTTCATGATGAGTTGGATTACTTTTCCTCTTCCTTGTCATTTCATTGAGCAAGCCAGCTGCAGTTTCATTCCGGATATCAGGATGGATCTGCACTGCACCCACTGGGTTGCCACTCACTGTTCTTTTGGGTGCACCACAGCCTGGCCCAGGCTTGTTAAGCTGGTCCTGTGGTGTCATGAATTATAAGTTCAAACTACCAATAGAGACATCTTACAAACTCACAAAGTCTCAATGCAAGTCAAATGTTGATTATTGAATGAGATATTTCCAGTTTGCAGTGTGTGAATTATCACAATTGATCAGATAAGTAGGTATTGATATAGATGAAAATAATTTCCTAATAAAGAATGCACTTTGATTGTCTACCAATTGGTACAAACAGAGGTCAAATTCAAGAATCAAATTAAAATAAAGATGTAAAATCTAATATTGTGTGGGCTTACTGCAAATGATCCTTCAGCATCTTTAGACTCATCAAGGGACTTATCTAATTTGTTCATGGTTAAGCCAGTGTTTCTAGGGGCACCTCCACCTTAGGGTTTCAAACATGATTAGTGATAAAATTTCTATGTTTTTTTTCATTGTCAAGTCAAACAAAATCTTGTAATCAAGAGAATTCTTAGCAGAATTAAGATTATAACATACCTGGTTTACCCCATGGGTTGTAGGCATAGAGCATTTCTAAATCTTTTCTTTTCTCTGCACTCCTTTGCTCCTCTTCTGCCTTTTTCTGTGCTCTTAACTCCTAGAAATGTGAAATTTTATTAGATTGAATATCTGATATTGATAAAACTATAGTTGTATTAATCTAATGAAATTTCATGTCAATGCCAATGTCTGATTTATAAACTGGTAAGCATTAGCCATGGAAATAACAGTAGAACCAACCTCAAGGTATTGAGAGCCATTTTCATTCCCATTTTGAGACCTGAAATTAATTTTAATCAAATCAAAGGAAACAAAGCCAAATTTATATGACAAAGATTATTTTTAAATCTGAATAGTACAAGTACTATGGAACCTCTAAATGTAGGCATAACATTCACTTGATTGAGAGAAAGCATTGATGATTGATTAATTAATTACTTCTCAATATATAACCATTGTGTCATTTATGATCATCAATATTAAATTGGGCATCAGAATTTGTTAAAATTTTTAACATTACAAGTTGAGAAGTTGATAGAATCAAGAGTAAAATCAATACAGATCAAAAGATTGGTCAATAAACCTCTGCTGGCAATTGAATACAGTGGATGGCACATGTCCTGGGGATGGACGAATACCAGCTGGAACTTTCCTTCTATGTGTTTCCATATAAATGATATTCAGCAATGGACTACCAATTAAAATCTTCTGTACAACATTGGTGTGCTAAAACCTAAAATCTCAGATTTGATTGTATATAGTGTGTATATTCAAATATGTGTGTATATCGTCTTTTTTAAATTTATTTTTGGTAAATATGAATGAAAATACTCATGAGTAACTGGTCTGCAAACAATGAAAGTTCAAAAGATACTGCTTTATTGATTATTTTCTGTTTTAACCTTTAGATACAAATATATCACAAGTTAAAACAGTAAATGACATCTATTAGATCTCCATTGATACATGTTATCAATTGTAGATCAATCATGCATTGATATCATTACTATCATCTCACAAATATGACTGATTGATCTCTTGAATAATTTATTCCTTATTGTATGTAAATAGGAGACACCACATAAACCTTATCCTGCCTCTGCCCTCTTAAAATAGGCAATTGCATACACCAAGCAAATTAATTGATTAACCACTTAAAATTAAGAGTTCCATACTCTTAGATTCCCATATTAGACACCTAAAAAAACACGGTAACATAACAATACAATACTAAGAACACTCACCTCTTCACTCAAGTTTATATCAATATTCAAGAAAAATATGCCAAAATAATTCAAAGAGAATGAACACATTTGATGTCATCTGTGATTGATCATTCATCATCGCAGTGAAAAAAGAGGTTCTCAACACACGATTAATATAAGTTTCATGAGTATCGCATATTTCTGAACACTTTTTACTGACCATGACAGTTTCAACTCGATGAGAAATGAAAATTGGGTGAGTCTCCCATATAAAAGGGAGCCTTCATTATCTATGACAATGACGTCACTCGGAAAAATATAATTAAGCGCACCTAGCGCTTTAAGGACTAGGTATAGGGTTAGGGTCACGATTAGGGTCAGGATTTGTTAGGGTTAGGATTAAGGTTAGGGTTTTAGTTAGGGCTATGGATAGGTTTAGGATACAGAAAATTGACGTTTAGGTCTGTGACGTCACTCAGAGCCGTTTATATGGGAGACATACCGAAAATTGCGAGAATCAGCGCCTTGCGCTCGACGCTGATTCGTTCGTTGCTAAACACGTATATTCCTGTTTGGCTCGCGCGACGCGCTTCCCCCTTGCTAAACACGTATATCCCTGTCTGCGTTGCGCAGCGCGCTTCCTCAGAACAGGAAAGCGCCGCGCGCGTACACACACCTATGCGGGCTTAGGAAATTATCTTGGGTATCTCTCCCATATAAACGGCTCTGAGTGACGTCACAGATCTAAACGTCAATTTTTCTGTATCCTAAACCTAACCATAACCATAACCAAAACCCTTACCTTAATCCTAACCGACCTAACCCTAACCCTAACAAATCTTGACCCCAATCCTGACCCTAACCCTAGTCCTTAAAGCGCTAGGTGCGCTTAATTGTTAATTATATTTTTCTGAGTGACGTCATTGTCATAGATAATGAAGGCTCCCGTTTATATGGGAGACCTACCTTATTTTGCTAAATAGTAGGATTTTACCCTACCCTCCGCCGCGCGCCAATTTTTGGAACCACGACCCTCCAAATTTCTGAGCAGGAGGTTAAAGCTTCGCCGCGCAATCATCAGAAGTTACACGACCTGTTATTTAGAAATTTAAATTTGACTCTGTGAGTCAAGGAGCAAGCGATCGTTATCCGTGTTAAAAAGTCTAACAAGTGCTCATAAAACCAGGAATCTGATTAAGTGATTTAAGCAGCACAATGATATCAGTGAAGAGATAATATTAAGGAAGAATATATATTATGCCATTCATTTTGAAACTGTCGGTGGTAAAATGTTAAAACAGTGATATAAATAGTTAGTGTGTGAGTTAAATTTCATAATTGAGAACTTTTCTTCTCACTTCAATGATGAATGGTATCAATCACAGTTCACATCGAATGTGTTCATTCTCTTTTTACAAAATACAAAGCCATGATATGAAGCCATAACTGGCAATGATAAGAATAAGCTGCTGTATAAATCCCAGCAAGCAGTCTTCCTATGAGTTTTACCATTATAATTTTTATGATATGCTTGCTTCTGAATAAATTGTATGTATGCAGTACTATAAATGAAGTGTGGTGCCATGGTTTAATTAGGAGTTTTCTGTTTTCCAGTTATAGCAACCATGAATAAAGCCATGGTATTGATTGGGTTTTGGACAATCATGCTTCTCTTCATTGACATAATACTGCTACATGTTCTATGGGGCAGTGTAAGTCTGATACTTAAACATTCCCTTTGAGAACCTTTTATTTGATTCAATCATCTTGATTCAATTTGGGTTCAAGTTGGATTCAATCTGGATTCAATCTTGTTATCATATGCAAATGAATTGCAGGATTATGTGTATTTTCTAAAAATTTTTTCTAGCTTTCATTAGTTTTTGCATTTCAGGGAAAAGAGCTGGCATTCTCTCTACATGCCAGTTTCATGAACATCTTGTTAGTTCTTTGCGGGATTTCATATATCCGTGCTGCTTCTATTGAACCTGGATTCCTTCCCAAGCCATCTATTTCTGTGGATTTCTCAGGTAATCAGGGTAATATAATCATAGGAAAATGATGAATTACACCAAAATTCAAAGTATTATGCAGGAAATTTCATAGCAAGATAATATTTAGTATGAATGGAAATTTTAACTAACTTTTTTCCAATGTTCTTAGCTACATAATGGAAAATAGTCAGAAAAATGTTTATGGGTCATCTCTGCAGCCATGTTCAAGAAATCCTATGACAGGATGGTTCAGGGATGGATATGCTCACTATGATAGCAGAGATAGAGGACAGCATACACTTTGTGCTAAAATGACTGAGGATTTTCTTAACTTCACACGGTCCATGGGCAATGATTTAACCCAACCCAATCCTCCTATGTTTCCAGGACTTAGAGCTGGGGATTGTTGGGCTCTTTGTGCATCCAGGTGGCTTGAAGCATACAAGGCAGGTTTTGCACCTCAGGTTAAACTAGATGCAACTAATCAGAAGGCTCTTGACATTGTTCCTTTGAGCATTCTAGAGAAGTTCAATGCTGCAACAGGACAACAAGATCAATGAGAGATTAGACTTTGGATATCTTATCATTTGGAGAGACATCAGATAAGGCTAATTTTATAGTCCTGATTGATAGATCATTCCTAATCTACCAACAATATAACAGGAATACAATCTTATTCGATATATCATTTTATTCAATAAACATTATATCTGATAAATAGTTAGTGGGAGATAATGTTTGAATTTAATAGCTAGACAAAGCTTTTAAACCATATTCTTTTTACAAAAATATACAATAAGTACTTGAAAACTTTTGAGTTGGTTTTTATTCATGTAAGTATGTAGTATCATTTATCTTCTCAGATTTAGATTATTATCAAGAATTTCATAAGTGGAATTATCAAACTTAATCAATAAATCACTGTTTTAATGATCATTCAGAATAATTCAATACCCGAACTTATAAACGATGATAGGAATATTTTAATATGTTCCATTGAGTCATTGACATGAATCTCTAATCGACTTTAAATCAAACAAGATATGTATAGCAAATGGTAATTGTTATTTCAGATGTCCTTCATCTTAGAACCTAATACCTATCATATATGCATCTGTTGGCCATGGTGAGTTGCTTCTCATTTAATGCAAATATAAAACCGTTCAGATATAGATCTAACTAAAGACATCTCTACCAAGTCAAGCTGGGTTGTGTGTCGGAGCTGCTCTATCTTTACTCCTCCCCTCACGAAACACTGTTCTCTGTGTAATGGGTAAGGGATACTGTAGATCATAGACTTGAAATGACCAAGTAATGATGATGATACCTATACAGTAAAACTTGTTTTAATTCAGTGACTGTGTCTTTACTACAAGAGCACCATATCATTCTTGTAACATCTGTCATGTGTGACCTAGCAATGGATTGTACATTAAACCATGACCAATTCATCACTCTTCCATTCCCTGCAGATGTCTCGTGCATTCCCGTGGACATTGGTACGGTTTGAGGACCTGTGTTGGGCTGCTCAACTACAAGTTCCTCCTCCAACTTCTCTTCTGGGGTGTGGTGTTCTCACTTTACACCTTGTTCGTGGGAGTTAGCAACCTCTGGGATGCTCCTCTATGGTATGTTCAGATTTTATTCTATTAACCTTAATAAGTTCGTAAAAGTAAAGTAATAAAAAGAATTTAGTTCAGTTTCAATACGTACAAGCTATTATCTTTCTATGCATTCCTTTATGTCCATAAATTTCATGAATTTGCACACTTCAGAACACATTACTCTACCTAGAATAATACTTCAGCATGATATCTAGTACCCTGAGTATATTCTCTGCTGCAGTGCTGTCCTTCTTGTTACTCGTTGAGGTAGGTTCACAATGTATTTGGGTATTTCAGGATCCAACTTTAGCCTTTAAATCAATTCTAGAATCTATAAAGTCTTGATTCGAGTTCAAGTGATGAAATCAGGCAAGTTGATTACATATAATCTAACACCCCCTAACGCCCCCAATAAACACCATGATATATCTCATCAGATACAAAACATCAGTACTATGGAGGGAGGTTGGAAAGTCTCCATACCCAAGGTATTCGGACGAGGCAGCAGAATCTTCTGGATGTTTCCCTGCTCCTCATCTGTTTCATCCAAACCTGGTGTAGCGGATTTGTGAGGGGGGAGGGTGAATTGTCAATGTATGCTGTGTTGCTAGAAGTTCTCGACATAAGAATGTTTAGAATGAACAGTGAAACAGACAATAACAATGTTAAGTGTGTGTTTATGTAGTTACGTATGGTATTTAAAGTAAAACAGATGGATTGGTCAGTAGTTTGGGTATTTTGAGTTAGATATGTATGAATGTTTGAAGGGTGTTATTACATTGTTCATCTGTCTACGATAAAAATTCCCTATGCCACTCAATAATGTTGTGAAACATGATATTAGTGATTTAATGCGACACTGGATACAGTGAGCTCATACTGCGATGTAGAAAGTATTCTACCAAGTTACTCAAGCTCACACGACTTCTGTATAAAATTCTGTATAAAAGAAATTCAAAGTTCAGTTTCACCTTATCTGTTCACTCTTCAGTCTTATCGTAATTGTCTTCAAATTATGTTAGATTCTTTACATCAGCTAGATTCTTTCCATCAATTAGAGAACTATTAGAATAGACGCCAGACGGTAATAAAACTATAAAAAGTTATATTTATGCTGTGTTTTGTAACTTTATATGCATTTGATAAGATAATATTTATTTTCTAAGTATTGCATGAAGGTAGATTTTGTGTAATTTGTAATATTTGTTTATTTCTGTTTTGAGTACTGTAAAAATCATCATAACAAACGCCAAATGAAATGAATATGCGATATGAAATGAATTTGCGATATTTATGTTCTACTATTGCTATGAATTGTTCAGTTTTATTCCAGCTGAGCTGTTGGAAAATTGTCGAGTCACAATCGGAACACTTCTTTTGTAATTTTACAAAATGAAAAGATCGCAAATGCTATGATATGTGTAGCTAATTACCTTTCCACTGGCAATTATGTGGTTGCATTTAACCAATTAAACTCATCACATTGATATATCACAATTTGCAACTTTGCAGTTTTGCGAAATGGCTAAATAATTGGAAATCATTGTTACATTTACACGGTTTTGTTTCGTATAATTAATACATTATTAAGTTGTATATATATCCCTCAACATTTAGGTTCGTACACATTACTGGTTTGTTCGGATGATAATATTTAGTTACAGTTTTACTTTTAAAGGTTATTCTGTGATTTATTTCTACGCCTTTATTTCTCTGTACTGTGTCCAACTTCAAATGTAATAATTTCTATATGATTTTTTGCAGACTCCTTCCCCTGATGAAACTTGAGAGAATAAATAAATTACTCATCAATTATGCGACTCTTATTCAACGACCCGATCCGTGAAATCAGAAACTTGAGAGCTTGTGTTATATTTAGAATGATTTCATAGTTTGGAAACCTACTGTGATTATTCACTAATAACGTCATAGGCTTGCGCCTATCAATATCGGGTCCATTTTGTGATACCTCCAGAGGGCGTAGCCCTAGGGATACGTCCGGTTTAGACCCGCTGATCGTACGGTGATGGACTAAACCTTTAGGAACCGATCTAGTGTCTCTGCATCATGCTATTAAATTGTAGGAAGGACACAGAATGGCTCTCATGAGGACTATGGCTGCGTGTGTGACTCTGGCTGAGCAGGCTGGTAATGTCCTGCGAACTATCATGGACTCAGGCGAGTTGGAACTTGGAAACACACAATTTTCAGGATCTCGCGAATTGTGACGCAATGATTTTTTCATCCTAAAGATGAAATGAAGAATCACGAATTGCTAAAATCTAAATCCTTGTCCCAACCCTCGAACTCTGAATTGCCAAATTAAATCCTCGTGTGATATTCAGACCCATTTAAATCATACCTTATCATGAAATAATGTCTTTTGAAACGTCCATTTCGCCCCTTATAACACCAGGTCTATGCAGGTAACCTTGGTATAGTGGACAAGGGCGGACAGAACAACCTGCAGACTAAGGCAGACAAGGAGGCTCAGATCCTCATTGTAAGCAGCCTCCTCCACCACTTCCCAGGGGTAAGTGGTGTCTGAGTAGCCTGAACATTGATTATTTTATGTGGAATGGTCTATAACGTAGTGGTTAGAGTTAAGGAGTTAAGATAAGGTCTGGTTTCATTATGGTTAGGGTAAGGGTCTATGAAGTTGTTAGAGTTAGGGAAGTAGGGATTTAGAGTTAGCATAGAAAAATGAGACAATGAAGTTTCGGATTCATCGATTTGACCTTCGCGGAAGACCGATGATTATATTACTGACAAAATTTCTTCATTGAATTTAAACCTCTACCGGGCAGATGAAAGTGATAGGCGAAGAGGATGACGTGGACATGACAACTGACGAGGCGAAGGCGAGTGTTGTGCGTGACGTAACGCGCGGTGACGTCACCAGACACACGTGTCCTAAGGAGCTCAGTGGATTGACGGAGCAGGACTTTGTTGTTTGGGTGAGTTTCAGTTTTGGGTGTCCACTGTCCAGTTCTTACCTAATTAAACGCTGAATTGATGACTTGTAACCGCCTATAATTCTTCGTTATTATCCTATAGTGAAACACTGAAACAACACTTATCTCGCGGGTAGATCCATGGAATCGCCAAGTTAGTAGTCAAATCACACGCTGATTGTTAAAGAGGACCTGTTCGTTAACACTCTGTCAATATAAACATATAAACTCTAACCCCAGGTAGACCCGCTGGATGGTACTAAGGAGTACACGGAAGGTAGAAAGCAGGATGTCACAGTCCTCATTGGTATTGCAGCTGCAGGGGAAGCTATTGGAGGAGTCATTCATCAGCCTTGGTACCTAACTCCTGAAGGTATGCTGACTGTTTTTGATGACAGATTTGAATATTTATCGTGTGATAATGTAATACTGAGATCTTCTGATTTCACTTGAGTACCATTCAGGATTCTGAGTGCTCCAGAACTTCAATACCTGATCCTAAGGGAATTAATAAATTCAGCCTTTGTAGGCGATTAAACATTTGCTTCATTACATATTTTGAATCTCACTATATCTTTCTGGACAATCCATCCACTGAACCACCCGATTTTGGAAAAACGTGAATTTTTGGCTTCTATAGCCTGTTAGAAAACTATGTGTTCTGAAAACACTGTTCTCGGATTGCCGCATCATCCGACACCCCCTGAAGGAAAGGAGTGTGGGAGGACGCTGTGGGGAGTGGTGGGGCTGGGTGGGTTTGGTTTCAACAGAGTTCCTGTTCCCGAGGACAGGAAGATCATTACCACCACCCGCTCTCACATGCAGCAGTCTGTCGCGGTAAGGAAACTTATATTGATGGTAGAGTTATTATACTAGTGTAAAGTAGCAGTCCACTGATCGCTCCTGGGTGCTTTGGTGGTTCTCCCTGTCCATGAGCAGTGTACCAGGGTGCCAGGGTGCTAGGAATTGCTAGTTACTACTTAACTTGCTCAAGGTGGAACATAAAATTGGTCATGTCAATTCCCTCATAATACAACAGAACTCCCTCAAACAAAACCCTCTTGGTGTGATAACGTTCATTATTGGCAAATAATGAACGTTTTCACACCTTACGGTTTCGTTCGAGGGAGTTGTGTTATATGAGGGAACTTGTATAACTATGCTTTCATGTTTCACCAATACGACTCACAACCTCCATTATTAAGAACCTCATGAAACTTCAGTAAATTTTATAAGCTTGAAGCTCGCATTATTAACTAATAAAAGCAGTTAGGTTTGATGTTGAGCTACGTTGTTCTTATATTTCAGCGCTCTTTGTCATATGCAAGTTTATACATTTCCTTAACCACCCAAGTAAACGCTCTCCATTCTATTTTATCTTTTTCTATATTTTTATTATTTGGAAGCGTTCGGTAATTACAGTACACGATACTGTACAAGTTTAGTTTTGATGGAGATATTCTTGCAGCAACGATTTCTTTAACATCTCCGGCTGCGATTCTCTTTTTGAGGCTTTCTTCTTGATTATGGGCAAGAATTCCTTTCTTGTCCTTTCTTGTTAGATTGGCAAACAGTTAACGTGCGAGTGGATTGTACATGCCATAACTCAGATTTCTAAGCTAGTAGACGTAAGGGCTATAAATGCTCCCTAGTTTTTAGGGGGATTAAAACCTAGGGGGAGGCCGTATACCCCTGTGTAAACTGTAGAGCAGTCCCTTCTATCCTCCTCAGGACTGTGGAGCAGTCCTTTCCCTCGAACTCTCAATGACAATGGAATTTAGAGTTGCCATCCATCCCCGAAAGGGGATGTGATGGTCAGTTGGGTTAAATTGCACGAAAAAAAAAGAAAAAAGCCCCGTCTATCCTCCTCCCTCAGGACGCCATTGCAGCGTGTGAACCTACCAGTGTTATCAACATCGGAGGGTCAGGTAGCAAGTGTATTCTGGTAATTGAGGGAACTGCTGATGCCTACCTCTTCGCTTCCCCAGGTACGATATTTATATGCACTTAAATTCGTAATTCTGGGCATGTAGCAACTAACCCCATTTTCCGGGATTTTAAATACGGAATTCCGCTCGGGAATCCCGCGCAGTTTTCAGGGCATGTGGCCAAAGGGTTATAGAACCCTCTGACGTTTTCATGTTTTCATGCGGGTCTATAATTTATAGACACTTGCCTAATCGGGTCCATATTGGTTTAAACCCTCGCCATACGGACTCGAGCCAAAACCGGACCCGATAGGCGCGTGTCTGTGTATTTTATGTACCCCTCCCCAGCTTGGTTTAGTGGCCGTGTAAGTTGCGGTAAACGGTCACCACTTCGACAAATTATGCACATGCAAATTACACGTGCATTTTTTGCGCGCACAAATTAATGTAACTCTTACACGGATATGGTAGGAGGATACACAAAATTTCCATAAACACAAGTCTGCTAACCCCTCCTCAATTTATTTTTGTTTACAAAAGGCCATTGGGGGAAGGAAATTTTTAGAGCCCAAACTAAGATCAATGAAACGCTAATATGAACTTGCTAGTCTGTAGTATAATATATTCAATCAATTGTCCTAGTATGAACTTTTAAAAGGTGGTGGGGTGTCACTGTCCGGTTTGTCTTGAAATAAAAAGTGAAACGGACAAAATGAAAACAGACAAAACGAACATTATTACCTCATTAAAGTTTGTTATCATCAGGTGCATGCTGCTTCATCAGAAGAATTAGACTTAAAATAATGAATTGGAATAATAGTTTGATAGTTTGATAATTTGATGATTGAATAGTTTGATAATTTAATAGTTTTATAGTTTCATAGTTTTTTAGTTTCATAGCTTCATAGCTTGATAGTGTCATCGTTTGATTATAGTTTCATAGTCTAATCTAATAAAATAACATAAATGAAAATAGTTTCCTAGTCTAATAAAATGATACAAATCCGTACAAATTCTTATATTGGATTATATTGGATAATATACTTCTTTAATTGGTAACAATACATGAAAAAGTGGGGATTTTTCGAAAATCTCAAATTTCGCACTCAAACATGTGGTATGTGAATGGAATCTTCATTCGAAAAGTCCCCAAATTTGCTTGTACTGCCTCAATAACACAAATTGCCGATAGCTGATTACGAGGCTTCTGCTAGCTGATTACCAGGCTTCAGCTAGCTGATTACCAGGCTTCTGCTAGCTGATTACCAGGCTTCTGCTAGCTGATTACCAGGCTTCTGCTAGCTGATTACCAGGCTTCTGCTAGCTGATTACCAGGTTTCTGCTAGCTGATTACCAGGTTTCTGCTAGCTGATTACCAGGCTTCTGCTAGCTGATTACCAGGCTTCAAGTAGCTGGCTGATTACCAGGTTTCTGCTAGCTGATTACCAGGCTTCTGCTAGCTGATTACCAGGCTTCAGCTAGCTGATTACCAGGTTTCTGCTAGCTGATTACCAGGTTTCTGCTAGCTGATTACCAGGCTTCTGCTAGCTGATTACCAGGCTTCAGCTAGCTGATTACCAGGCTTCAGCTAGCTGATTACCAGGCTTCTGCTAGCTGATTACCAGGCTTCTGCTAGCTGATTACCAGGCTTCTGCTAGCTGATTACCAGGCTTCTGCTAGCTGATTACCAGGCTTCTGCTAGCTGATTACCAGGCTTCTGCTAGCTGATTACTGGGCTCCTGGTATCGCTTGTTCTTCCCTCCCTTTTTTCATCACAGATATGCATTGGACGATCCCGCTCACACTGTAACCAAGCCATGCAAGAACCGTCAATGCATATATGGCGTGTATCTTGGTTCCAAACGGAATATGAGAACTGTAGTCCGCATAGAAGACCGTAAGATCCAAAAATGAGACGAAAAGTAGGGTCCCTGGGGAATCTAATCTACTTCACATTAATACCAAGAAATGTTTTTATATGATTTTTTCACCTCGTAGTAAGCAAAAGGCTGTCATAGACTCAGATAAGCTTCAGATTTCCATCAAGGGAAGAATAATTAATGCCGTTGATGAAACTAAATTCCTTGGTGTTACTATTGATAATGAACTGTCCTGGAAGCCACACCTTCTAAAACTTAATAAGAAGCTTAAAAGTGCATGTGGCAGGCTATACCGCATTGCTAACTCTCTGCCCGATCAACTTCACAAACAAATTTATCATTCACTTTTTGAGTCTCACCTAAATTATGCAATCTCTGTATGGGGAGGTGTAGCCCTTAGCAACCTGGACTCAGTATTCAGAACTCAAAAGAAATGTCTCCGTATTATGTTTGGTGATACAGAGGCCTTTCTTGAAAAGTTTCGAACTTGTGTGCGAGCTCGGGAACATGGTGCACAGAAGCTAGATAAGGAATTTTATTCTCGAGAACCCTCGAAACCACTATTTAAAAAACATGATTTACTGACTGTACAAAATCTGTACCGCTTACACTGCATAATGGAACTAGTGAAAATTATAAAGCAAGAGGAGCCTGTGTCTCTGTACCAAATCCTTAATAGATCAAAACGTAATACAAACCGATTTATAACTCCTGTTCCTTCTAAGAATTTCACATATAGAGCCCCTTGGCTGTGGAATTGCTTTACCCAAAGTCTTGACTTAGGGAAATTTGGCTTAGATAGCGATGAAAATTTGATAAAAAGTCTGCTGAAAAGGTCTCTCCTAGAGGCACAAAACAACAACTTGGACTCCTGGAGTAACGAAAACTTTCTGGAGTTCGCTCCAATTGAGCTCACAAAAACAAATTGTAGCTCATCTGACCAATGTTAATGCCGTTCTTTAATTCTTTAATTCAAACTCAATGCAGGTTAAGAAGAGGGTCGACCATGGCACAGGCTGGAAGGTAATTTTTTTACTGAATTCTAAAGAATGGGTGTTGTAAGGTATGGGAAACTAACATCACTTGAGAATCAAGTGCAACAACTTTCATGTTATAATGAGAGTTGTGAAAGTTTATGAGAGTTGTACATGAATGCCGTACTTGATGAGTTAAAATTGTACGTGATAAGGTTTATCTCAGTGCTATAGACAAATGTGTCTATTGAATAAGTATACTCTTGTGAAGATTATAAACATGACTGTGAATAACGAAAAATGGGCCCTGATTGGTGTGGCAGGTGGTCCCTAGGGGCACTCTTAAGCATATAGCAACTGTGTCCTTTCTCCAGCCACATATACTGCTACACTAATCAATTGGCCCCCTGAAACGGATCTGGTCAACTAAACAGTGACTTTTAGCGAATTCATTGGACCAGTTTCAAATAGCCTTATCAATAAGTTCATGTAAAAATATAAAATAGGTTTCTCTATACACTTGGTGTTCTTAAAGGTGCATACTTTACTGCCATGTCATGAAGTATGTGCTCTACAAAGGGGTCTGGTATCATAATTCTCCTTTGTATAGCAGACCAAGCTCAAGAGTTATCTATTCCATGGTAGAACATTATATGTCAAGCCATGATTCATTTAAATAGACCTGAATTGGTCTGATGAATTATAACGGTGCCTATTGATACAATACAGATAATGCAGCAGACCTCCAGATATAATGGTTTTTACTAACTCTTCCATTATAATATTAAAACTACAAGCTTATAAGATGTTACAAATCTTACCTAGATAGTCATTAGTCATATCATTCTTAGATTTTTAAATTATCTGTATCTACCTTATGAATCCAAGTCCTAGATGCCTAATGCGAAAAATAGTCTCTCCCTCAAATATCAATATGAGTAGTAGAATTGGGTAGCGTTATGCCTTCATCATTCTTTTGTGTGTTTTTGATTGTAAGTTGTGGAGATCAATAAAAAACTTTGTTTACCTAAAACTTTGTTTACCCAGGTTGTTATTAATAATTTAGTTGTATAACAATGTAGTATATTAATACTACATTGTCTTGAGCATCAGCCACGCCAAATTTGAAGGGTCCCGAATCCTATAGATCTGATCAATCAATGTTCTTAAGATAGGAGGCAAAAATATAATTTAGACTATACTTCTATAGAACTATTAACTCACATGCTATTAGGTGACCAAGAATCATTAGAGCTCCCATCAGATTTCTCACTGCAAATACGTCATCATCATACGTTAACATGCGTAATATTACCAAAAATATCCCCAAATTTCGTACACACAAAATTACGATCCCCGAAGTTATTGTTCCACGTAAATAAATTTCGTTAGGTACTTATTAAGGGGTATGCTAAGGGATCGTTCACATATTACATAATTAATTTTTGGCCGATTTTAACCCCCCCTCCCCCTCGTAATCAAGTTTACAGTAGTTGTATTTGTTACAATAACATTTAACGTAATCATTTGGAAACACCCCCTCCCCCTAGGTGATTACGTAATATGTGAACAATCCCTAAGGGTATGGGGTCTCCGAGCACCCACTATCCCAGACTTACTTGAACGTGCACCTGTGATTTTTCCTGGGATGGAATGGTTGTTATGAATTATAAAAACTGCAGACTTCAATTCTATAAATGGTAAGTTTATTTCAAACACTTCTCGCTTTTTTAGCGTTGTAACGGCTTCCCGCTTCACTTCATGTATTATTAGTTCAAAAAGAGGATATGAAGATGCAACTTTCTGAAAATTCATTCTGGTGATGTTCCGGCTACAAATATTTTAATCACCCATATCGATGAGTACCACACCAAACAAAATCATATTGGTTACGCTTCCAAATAGGAAGCCAAACAGAGTAGTGCCAGTAGAGATAAGACCAAACCCTGAAACAAGTTTTCATTAGAACGATCAATATTGTATAGTTATATTATTGTATATTATATCCAGAATGGATGACATTACTTTTCGATTTATCCATTGATAGAACGCTCTGAAGTTTTGATCGATGCCTATAATACATGGAAACAGCCTGATCGGGTCCATATATTGGTTTGGACTCTCGCGGATCAAAAAGGAATACATCCACCCTTTATTTGCGTGTGTTGTAATAATAATAATAATAATAATAATAATAAAATTTTTCCATCCGGAAACTCTAATATCAAAAATCGTTATCCTTAGACCCATTTACTTTCAACACTGTACAAGAAAGTAATTATTAATTCATAAACATTCATTATTGACGTTGGGAATAAATAATGCGCGTCAACGAAAACTTACTACTTACCGAATACTAATAGTTTTGGGCTAATATAAGCAAACGCGGGTTTTCCATTCAAACAGAGGGCAATGAATGCTGCAAAAGTTGCACTACCGAAAATAAGAAGAGGAATAGGATTCTGTTTTCCCAAAACCATTGTCTCAAAATATATGATTTTGAAGCGAAAGATCTTGTTTGTACCCCTGCAAATAATATTAATTCTATTATTCGATACATCGATGATTAGGATTATAAAGTTTGTTTTTAAGATGTTTTTTCTACACATGATGAACAAGAATTGCGCTCGTTTTCTTGCCATAAGGCTATATAAACATCTGACACAGCGAAGTTATGTCGGGTGATACTAAAATTAACTAACTCATAGATCTTATGTTATCAACAATTGTCAAAATCGGCTGACGCCTCGTGTGATTATTTTCGATAACACACTCCCTTTCACTAATTAAAATGGATATGAAAAGATAAAACAATCAAACTTGAGCCCTTATTGAAAAACCTATCAGGTTTATGCTCGGTAGGATGTAGTTACTCCGTTCCTCTTTCAACCATTTAATAAAAGAAAATACTTAATTTGATTAATGCACAACAGCTGTGACCTCTCCTCCGAAAAAATCTCTCTAATCAAATTGTGAGAAACTACCAGTCCGAAAAACTACCGTTCTGAGAACTACCAGTCTGAGAAACTCCCGTTCTGAGAACTACCATTCTGAGAAACTCCCGTTCTGAGAACTACCATTCTGAGAAACTCCCGTTCTGAGAACTACCGTTCTGAGTAACCTCCCTTCTGAGTAACTACCATTCTGAGTAACTACCGTTCTGAGAACTACCTACCATTGCATTCAGATACGAATGTAATAAGATATTCTCACCAGGTGCTATATGTGATAATACCTTCGAGTCCTCAAACACATTTCTCAACGACAAAAGTAAAATGTATCTACTACAATATAAAAAATCCCTCCGCAGTTTGAGTCTGAAAGCCGTGCAACGACCTCGCGCAGCTCAAGCGTAACGTGCGCGGCTCTCAAAGTGGCAAGGTATTATTTCGTTATAAGTAATCAGTAATCTAGTTTAGTGGCAATATAAGGGCGTCAAATATAAATAAAATACGCCTTCGCCACTAAAAATAAGCATCGTAGCGCATATGTTTGCTGACCGGTTGATAACCAGGGAACTTGATAAAGACACGCAAATTTTCTGTTCCCGCCTAAGCTTTCTATATAGATTCCAACGAATCCAAAGACTTTTCCATGAAGGTGTATGAATGTATTGAATATTTGCGCGTCTTTATCGAGCCGTCCGATTAAACATCGAGAAATCTGCACAAATATAAAGATATAATGCCGCGTAACAAAGAAAGAAGCACAATGAAATGTGGTGGAGCTAGGCTTCTATCTGTATACTTCTCCAGATACTGTAGAAGTCGTCGCCAGGTGTTAGTGTAAACACCCCACGCGCGAAAAACAGGCGGTTATTTTCAACCATTTGGCAGCACGCACAATGTTAATGCCGTCATTGTGACCGTCTATTTATTTTGAGCGCATTTTAGCATATAATAATGAGTCATATGATGAGGGGGCCTCCCTTGGCATGCGGCATTCGCCACGTGTACCACGTGTACCCCTTAGTGGTGCCCCTCGGGGTTATCAAATAGCACGCGATAATCACACGACTTTGTTAAGAGAGGGATATGGCGCGATTAAGTTACTGCACTTCTCTGAGCTGTGGATTGTAGATGATAGAACTCTATGAATATGATATGTTTGGTAATTGTGAAAGACATTGCTGCCGAGAGCAGCTGAACTCTTATCTTCTGATGGTGCGATCGTGCAGCAATCGTTACTGAAGTGTGAAATTGTACCGAATTTTGTAAACTTCACCATGACCTTTCAAATTTTCAAAGCGCAAGGAAATATCCCGTTTACTTCCAGAATGAAATATCATGATGTGAAATATCATAAATCGTAAACGGTTCAACCGTGCGTTAAAGTTTTAAAATGCACTGAATTCAGGTACGAAAAAGTGGGACACGTGTGCGGGTGAAGCTATCATCAAAGCGCTCGGCGGGACAATGACGGATGTATTCGGCAAACAGATCCGATACGATGCTGACGTCACGCACCCCAATAAGGCTGGAGTGCTGGCTGCGATGCGGAATCACGAGTTTTACCTGTCCAAAATACCGTCCAACATCATGGACAGATAGAGTGGTATTAAGTAGTGTTGTAAGTGGGAGGAGTGGGATTGGTAGTGGAATCATGGACACTGGACAGATAGAGTGGGTGGTGAGTTGGGAGGTGAGTGGGAAATAGTGTCCAAACTACCGTCCAACATCATGGACAGATAGAGGTGGGGTGAGTGGTATTAAGTAGTGTTGTAAGTGGGAGGAGTGGGATTGGTAGTGGAATCGAGGGTATCATGGGGTGGGTGGTGAGTTGGGAGGTGAGTGGGAAATAGTGGGTGATTACCGGGGGTGGCAGGCACAGACAGAGAGAGTGGGCGCTATTAAGGAATGAAACAGGCTTGAGATTGCGTGAAATGTGATTTATAATTTTATCAAATTCTATACTGTAATCTTTTATTTTACAAATTAAAAGTTGCAATTTTGATTTTAACTAATAAATTATGATACCTTATCCTTCAGAAATACGTCTTTATATCTTTTCCTTTACCTAGATTTTTAGAGTTGATCATATTCCACATTCCTATTTATCAAATAATTTAAATTATTAACTTTTACTTTTTTGTTTATACAACCGACTGGTCGGGCAGTTGATAAGTTGATAGAGTTAATTGGGTTTAATGATTGGGTTAAGTATTTTGATCTTTTATGTGTTTTTGATTCGAATGGGATTAAAAGTTTGGTAATTTTATATTTTTTGGAACATGATTGGACCGAGCTCACCATAATTGTTTCGTGGATCCATCATCCAGCCTTATTTCATGAACTTGACATGTCGGTAATTCTGCATAATCCCTTGATACTGCATAATCCCGTGATTTTCACGATTTCGATTTGATAACTTTTATCTTTACTTTTTTGCCTAAGATTGTTTAAATAGGGAGGTTTAATAAACATATAATGAAGGTATTGCTTGTGAATACTAAGGCATTAATTTAAGTTACCCTACTGTAACCTTTTATTAAGTTTTATATAACTCTTTACTTTATTGATAAGTTATTTATGTCCTATTTTATGTTATAAATCTATGAACTTCTTTGTTTTTTTGCTTTATTCTCATCATCCCTCTTTTAAGAGTGTTTTGACATGCTTCTATTATGGTCATGTTATAATATTTATTGATGATACTGTACTTCACAAAAGAAAGATTGACAAGTGTTTTACTACACTTACCTTAGTACGCACGAAAGTCGTATGCTTTTAAAGCAAACGCCGGTTCGCAGGACTTATAATAATCAGGACTTAGAATTATCAAGACTTAGAATAATCAGGACTTAGAATAGTCAATTTGACTTAGAATTATCAAGACTTAGAATAATCAGGACTTAGAATAGTCAATTTGACTTAGAATTATCAGGACTTAGAATAATCAGGACTTAGAATAATACTACTCTACTTGGAAAGTGTAAATGCATGTCCACCATACCTGATACAAAAGACCTTCTCGTACTTCAGTGCAATAATATCTTAATATTCCTATCACCTTTGCCCATGGTATAAGAAACTTTCTTGTATGTTACTCCTTGAAGATTTTCCTTACATTTAACAATATACATAGTACGATTTTATTTATCTAGGGATAATGTCAGAAGGAAGATTTCGGATCAACCTGTTAGATGAAGATGGTGAAAAGACCCTGTTTTACAAGGAAGATGGAGGGAGATTTCATAACACTCAAACTCTAAAGCTGAGAACGGACACAACATACCGAGTGGAATTAAAAATGTGAGTGCTAAGAGTTTGTTGTAAAACACTAATTTAAGATATGAGTTGGCCAGGATGGCCTGGCATGGACGCGTACCATCATTTTAGCATTTTGACAGTGGTCTTGAGTCTATAGGTCCAACATTGCCCATGACTCGAGGCTTTACCTGAATTGAAGTTTTACCTGACGGATATAGAACGTAGCTTTTGGTTGCATTCGATTCGTCTCGACGACTGACGAGCTGATTATTTTAGTTTCAATTTGTTTGCCAAAATTGGATGGGTAAAACAAGTTTAACGCTCTTGATTGTTATCTCCAAAAATGTGGCCGGCCACTTTTGGCCCATAAGAGGCCAGCATCACTTTGGTGCGCGCTTCGCATGGCCATAACTTCGTCAGCTTAGTTCTACACACATCAGGTAAAATTTCGATTTTTGGGCGCCATTTTTGCTCCGAGGCCTCACATGGGCATATTGGTCCTATGGAGTCAAGACCACCGTTAAAATGTTGGTTCACGTTCAGGCCATCCTGGCCAAGTCATATCTTAAATTCGTGTTTTCTAAAATATGGGGGGGGGGGGGATGAACCCCCACCATCCTCCCCTTAAAAGCTTCCCATGCACAAATTTACATGTCATGCCTTTGGCCTATGACCTATTTTATATTTCAATTTAACTTAAATTTTATAGTGAATTTTAGTTTTTTGACTATTACAGGGATGAAGAATTGAAGAGCGAAGAAGTTAAAGTTAATGGAGAAAAAATAACTTTGCAAAGGACGGATGATCCTAACATAGAAGCAGAAGCAAGTTTGAAATTTTATCTTTTTATGAAAAGTTTTTAGAAATATCGCTTCAATTTTGATAAATCGGATGGGATTTGAACTTTACTCAAAGCTTTTTAAAAGTGGTCAGCTACCTATAGCAAATAGCAATTTCCAAATTCATTACGATACAATATGATCTGTTCATAAATTCTTCTTTGATAAGTTTGATAACAAGGCTTCTAATCTTCTTTTGATTCGAAATAATATCAAAATACTCATTATTCACCTTGTGTGAGTTGAGTACATAGGGCTTACACGCAGGAGGAGATTTTGTAACATGTATCGTCCTTTTCGTTGGCTTTTAATTCTCATTCAGGCTCTCAAGACTCTAGCTGAATTGGAATCTAGAGGCGAATGCTGGCATGGGCGTATCAATGCAATGTGTGCTAAGGAAAGTATGAATTTGGATCTGATTTACCATGTTGCTGATAATTGATAACTTTGAGTAGTGATCACTTGGAGTTTACCAAACATTGTTTAATGCAAAACAAAATTGATGGCAAATTATATGTGAGTTTTGACAAAAATAAGCAACCATCAATTTAAGGACTTATTTTTCCATGTTACTACTACACTATAATATGCATATCTGCTATTTATGGAATTATCTTTAGATTATCAAACACTCAAACAGGAATACGAATGTAAGTTCACCACTGAAGGAATTTCTCCTTCCAAGAAGGGATTGAGAGATGTGATAACATTCGAAATACCAGTGCTGGAACATTCGCTGCTGGTTCGTGGGTAGCTGGTGAAAACCATAATAATGGATCGTTCACATATTACGTAATCAAATTTTTGGTCGATTTAACCCTCCGTCCCCCTCGAAATCAAGTTTACAGTAGTTGTATTTGTTACAATAACATGTTATATCGCAAAAACGTGTAAAAACGTAATCATTTGGAAACCCCCTCCCGCTCCCCCTAGGTGATTTTGTAATAATATGTGAACGATCCCAATGTGCTATAATCATCACACTTTGTTTTTTCTAGCAGTCATGAATAGATGAACGCCTCAACCAAATTACTTTGGGTCAGCCAAGTTGTTACATAATACTAACTCAAGCATGAAAAAAGTTCTCAACTTGGTCACAGTTGACCCTTCTATCCTCAGATACCAATCCAGTGTAAGTACTACGAGGCATCCAAGCATTCAAATAAAGGACTTTTGATGACTCTTTTACTTTTTGTCTAAGATTGTTTAAATAGGTAGGTTGAATAAACATATAATGAAGGTATTGCTTGAATACCAAGGCATTAATTGAAGTTACCCTACTGTAACCTCCTTTTTAAGTTTTATATAACTCTTCACTTATTCATAAATTATTTATGTCTATTCTATGTTATAAATCTATGAACTTCTTTGTTTTTTGCTTTATTCTCATCATCCCTCTTTTAAGAGTGTTTTGACATGCTTCTATTATGGCCATGTTATAATATTTATTGATGATACTGTACTTCACAAAAGAAAGATGGACAAGTGTTTTACTACACTTACCTTAGTACGCACGAAAGTCGTATGCTTTTAAAGCAAACGCCGGTTCGCAGGACTTATAATAATCAGGACTTAGAATTATCAAGACTTAGAATAATCAGGACTTAGAATAATCAACTTGACTTAGAATTATCAGGACTTAGAATAATCAGGACTTAGAATAATACTACTCTACTTGGAAAGTGTAAATGCATGTCCACCATACCTGATACAAAAGACCTTCTCGTACTTCAGTGCAATAATATCTTAATATTCCTATCACCTTTGCCCATGGTATAAGAAACTTTCTTGTATGTTACTCCTTGAAGATTTTCCTTACATTTAACAATATACATAGTACGATTTTATTTATCTAGGGATAATGTCAGAAGGAAGATTTCGGATTAACCTGTTAGATGAAGATGGTGAAAAGACTCTGTTTTACAAGGAAGATGGAGGAAGATTTCATAACACTCAAACTCTAAAACTGAGAACAGACACAAAATACCAAGTAGAATTAAAAATGCGAGTGCTAAGATTTTGTTGTAAAACACCTATTCAAGATATGAGTTGGCCAGGATGGCCTGGCATGGACGTGTACCATCATTTGGACAGGGGTCTTGAGTCTAACAATTGCCCAATGCCCATGACGTGAGGTTTCGGAGCAAAAATGGGGTTCAAAAATCCAAGTTCTACCTGACGGATATAAGGCGTAGCTTTTGATTGCATTCGATTCCTCTCGACGAGCTGATTATTTTAGTTTACCTATTTGTTTGCCAAAATTGGATGGGTAAAAAAAGTTTAGCGCTCTTAATTCTTATCTCCAAAAATGTGGCCAAAATGGCCACTTTAGGCCCAAAAGAGGCCAGCATCACTTTGGCAGCTTAGTTCTACCTACATCAGGTAGAATTTAGATTTTTGAACCCAATGTCTCCTCCGAGGCCTCACGCCATGGGCATATTGGACCTATGGAGTCAAGACCACCGTCAAAATGATGGTTCACGTTCAGGATTTCAGGCCATCCTGGCCAATTCATATATTAAATTCGTGTTTTCTAAATATAGGGGGGGGATGAACCCCATCCTCCCTTAAAAAAACTTCCCATGCACAAATTTACATGTCATGCCTTTGGCCTATGACCTATTTTATATTTCAATTTAACTTAAATTTTATAGTGAATTTTAGTTTTTTGACTATTACAGGGATGAAGAATTGAAGAGCGAAGAATTAACAGTTAATGGAGAAAAAATAACTTTGCAAAGGACGGATGATCCTAACATAGAAGCAGAAGCAAGTTTGAAATTTTATGAAAAGTTTTTAGAAATATCGCTTCAATTTTGATAAATCGGATGGGATTTGAAATTTACTCAAATCTTTTTAAAAGTGGTCAGCTACCTATAGCAAATAGCAATTTCCAAATTCATTACTATATTGTAATTATACGGGTTGATTCACCTTGACTCTGAAACTTATTCCGGATTGATCATGGCCAGCTTCAGATTGATTCGGCTCGTTTCGATATTGATTCGGGTTGAATCGTTTGATTCGGTTGATTTACTCGAAACAAGCGAAACAAGCTGAAACAAGCGAATCAACCCGAAACAAGCCGAAACAAGTGGAAAATGCAAAACTGCTTGTTTCGAGTTGATTCGCTTGTTTCGGGTTGTTTCGCTTTTGACAATCCTTGACATCACTCTACAATCCTTGACATCACTCTACAATCCTTAACACCACTCCAAAATCCTTGAAATCACTCGTTATCCTTGACATCACACCTTATTGTTGACATCATTCTTTATCCTTGACACCACTCCACAATCCTTGACACCACTCCACAATCCTTGGCATCACTCCACAATCCTTGACATCACTCTGCAATCCTTTACACCACTCATTATCCTTGACACCACTCCTTATCCTTGACACCACTCCACAGTCCTTGCCATCACTCTACAATCCTTCACATTACTCCAAATCCTTGACATCACTCTTTATCCTTGACATCACTTCTTATCCTTGACATCACTTTTCATCCTTGACACCAATCCACAATCCTTGACATCACTCTACAATTATTAACACCACTCCAACCTCCTTGACATCACTCTTTATCCTTGACACCACTCCACAATCCTTGACACCACTCCAAAATCCTTGAAATCATTAATCACTCTTTATCCTTGACACCACTCAACAATCCTTGACAACACTGCACAATCCTTGGCATCACTCCACAATCCTTGACACCGCTCCACAATCCTTGACACCACTTATTATCCTTGACGTCACTCCTTATCCTTGACACCTTAAAAATGCTTTAAAAATGAGTAACTCTTAAATTGCACCGGATATGAATTTTTGAAATCCCTCTTCTTTTTGATTCATGAAATTTTGTAAAGGTGTTGATTTAAAAATCCATAAATCGGCCGCTTTTTATCCAATTTGAAAATGATTTTGCGAGGATATTCCTTATACAGTAACATTCATTCGTTATACAGTAACATTCATTCCCTCAATTGGTGTTAAAATCATTAAGATTTGACCACCACAACTTGAGTTATGATCGTTCCACGGTAATGCACAGAAATCATTTTTTGCTGTGACGCAAAGTGTTGACGACGTATTCGGTTTTCAAAAGATACAAGTTTGAAGTTTCAATCAGCTTTTCATTCTATGATGAAATTAAGATGAATGACTGTTTCTAACGTAAAATCGTCTGAAAATTATCGCTCAACCATTTATTTTGAGTTCACTATTTCGGTTTTGCTATAGGCTCTAATACAAGTACAAATCATTTTGATACACCCTAAGTATTCAAACTGTGAGTCGGCTGTGTATTTCAAGTCCCTTGTAAAGGAGTAGACTGAGTACTGTTGCTCTGTCTGGGATCCTCATTTGATCAAGGACATTCAAGCCGTGGAATCAATCCAGCGATACTTAACTTAAACACATTGCTGGGACCAAGGATCTTGACTACTGGGACCGTCTAAAGAAGTTTAAGCTGGTGTCTCTCCAACGCAGAAGAGAACGGTACACCATAATCTATACATGGAAGATTCTGCAGGAAGAGGCCCCGAACAGCACAAGTTTGGAATTCTACATCAATGAACGTCTTGGAGCAAAAATCCTGCCATTCAATTAAAAGGCACAGTTCTCGGTTTCCACTGCTTACGACAATTCATTTGGGGTTAAATCTGCTCGTCTTTGGAACTTGCTCCTTAAGAGCTTAAGCAAGTCAACTCAGTTATGGAGCTAGAGGCATTCAAAATAGCTCTGGGAGAATTCCTTTTGCAATACCCGGATAAGCCACCGGTTCCGGGTTACACCTCAATCAGCAACTCCTTACTCGACTGGAGCTGTGAACGAGGAGATGGAGTGCGTGGACATTACTGATCCCAACTGCAATCCCTGCTAAACCCTTCAAAATGTATCAAAATGTATGTATGTAGGTGATTCGACGCATCTTAAGGAAGGGACAAGTCGATAAATCAGTAAGAAATTACCGATTTTTACCAATTTAACTGATTTTAGCCGTGATATTTCTAAAAATTTTCGTTATTAATTGATATGGAGTTGTCAGACTCGGTATCCAATATTTTTTTAAGGAGTCAACCGTGGATATTGCAAAAATTAATGTCAATGCTGATGATTGGTGTTACAACCATGAAACTAAAGTGTTGTATCATTGTGTATAACTCGCTCCTTATTCCATTAGTAGAGCACTTTCAAGTGGATTGTATCCCCTGAACTTGTATTCTAATATATTTTATAACATTAGATAAAGTGAATTTCACAAACCAATAAGTAGAAGTTCATGTTTTTATCCTGCCCGAATTTCTTCTGTCTCGAATTTCTCTCCCGAATTTCTCTCCAAAACATCTTCTTTGTTGCATCTAAAAACCCGATGTGTAAAATAACGTACACTGACTTACACACAAAACGCTTTTCTACACTCTAAGACAACATTTCAGCACTTTTTTCGCAGCTTTAGTCGCATTTTTGACTCTCTTTGTGGTGTTTTGACACTTTTTTGGCGCGTTTTTTGACGCTTTTTGACGCTTTTGGCGCGTTTTTTGACACGATTTGTCGCATTTTTGGACGTTTTTTGTCGCGTTTTGACACTTTTTGTCGCATTTTTGGACGCTTTTTGTCGCGTTTTGACACTTTTTAACGCTTTTTGTCGCGTTTTTGGACGCTTTTTGACACTTTCTGGACATTTTTTGTGCACACTTCAACTGAAATTGACATTTTTGTCGCCGTCCCCCTAGAAATGGGGGGTTATATTATGATCTGTTCATAAATTCTTCTTTGATAAGTTTGATAACAAGGCTTCTAATCTTCTTTTGATTCGAAATAATTTCAAAATACTCATTAAGTCATTATTCACCTTGTGTGAGTTGAGTACATAGGGCTTAGGGCTTACATGCAGGAGTAGATTTTGCAACATGTATCGTCCTTTTCTTTGGCTTTTAATTCTCATTCAGGCTCTCAAGACTCTAGCTGAATTGGAATCTAGAGGCGAATGCTGGCATGGGCGTATCAATGCAATGTGTGCTAAGGAAAGTATGAATTTGGATCTGATTCACCATGTTGCTGATAATTGATAACTTTAAGTAGTGATCACTTGGAGTTTACCAAACATTGTTTAATGCAAACTAAATTGATGGCAAATTATATGAGAGTTTTGACAAAAATTAGCAACCATCAATTTAAGGACTTATTTTTCCATATTACTACTGTACTATGATATGCATATCTGCTATGGAATTATCTTTAGATTATCAAACAGGAATACGAATGTAAGTTCACCACTGAAGGAATTTCTCCTTCCAAGAAGGGAGTGAGAGATGTGATAACATTCGAAATACCAGTGCTGGAACATTCGCTGCTGGTTCGTGGGTAGCTGGTGATAACCATAACATTGGATCGTTCACATATTTCGTAATCAATTTTTGGTCGATTTAACCCTCCGTCCCCCTCGAAATCAAGTTTACAGTAGTTGTATTTGTTACAATGTAACGTAATCATTTGGAAACCCCCTCCCCCTAGGCGAGTGTAAGGTGATAAAGTAATATGTGAACGATCCCAATGTGCTATAATCATCACACTTTGTTTTTTCTAGCAGTCATAAATACCTTAGTGGTAGAAATTATGATGTGTACTTATTATGACGAATGAAATTATGATCGGTACTAATTATGATGAAAAAATTTTGGGATAAAACAAACCTTTTTGACGAAAAACCAGTGGAATGAAATTTCATTATTTTTTAACCATTTTACCCGGCCCTTTGAACCAAAATTGTCCAGAGTCCTCCGAAATTTGGTCAAAAATCATAAAATAAGCTTGATGCCGGCTATTTTCTGACAAAATCATTCCTTTTGGCATGATTTACATCCATAATTGTGCTAACTTTCAACTTCATGGTGATTGGGAAGTTAATGTTATGTGAATATCATGCCTGCACATTCACATATTGTTTTTCGACTTATGTTGTTGTGTTTTCATTTTGGATCAAATGTAAATTTGGTCTTCGATAAGGTCTGGCAGTAAGGTAGCATATTTGGAGGTTAGGGCCTTGATTATTGGTATCAACTGAGTTGAGTGAAACTCCGTAATTTATGGCAACTCCATGATATGATAGCAACGCATTACGCAACCTTTGATTTTGAAACTTTGCTGATTGAAGTTGTATTACAAAGATGTGAAAGGGCCTTGGAACCAACCATAATTTTTGGGCAACATGGTCATCCTGGTTGTTTCAACATGTTTTCTAAAAGTCTAAATAATGTTTGAATTTTGAGAAAGTACAAATTATGATCTGTAGAAATTATGGTGTGTAGAATTTATGATGCGTACTAATTATGATCATTTTGCGAAAATAATCATAATTAGTACGCATCATAATTTCTACCACTAAGGTAGATGAACGCCTCAACCAAATTACTTTGGGTCAGCCAAGTTGTTACATAATACTAACTCAAGCATGACAAAAGTTCTCAACTTGTTGTTCAGTGCTCACAGTAGTTGACCCTTTTATCCTCAGATACCAATTCAGTGTAAGTACTACGAGGCATCCAAGCACTCTAATAAAGGACTTGTTCTGGCTTCGGTAATAGTGCACTACAAGACAGAGGATCGACCTGAGGGATCAAGACCAGTTCTGAAGTATTTGCGATGTATTCGTAGGGGTTATAAAGGGAAATTGCGTAAAAAAGAATCTTAGAATAATTGTGCTGACCATATTAGGAGCCTCCTGCAGTTACTGTCGTTATGACATGAAGTCTCCATGATTTTTTATTCGTGCTATAGTTTTGATGATCACCATTTTCATAATTCATTCTCAATTTGAATCTTTTTTTTAATAATCTTTGATTTTTCTATATTGATTTACTGCAATAATAATGATTATCAATTGTTCTCTTTATGAATATATTTTATTCTCTTTTATTTATTCATTTATTTATTTATCTATTTATTTATTAAAATTTGTGTTGTGATGTAAGTTTAAAACTTTTGTTGCAAGTTTAAAACTTACTATTTATTTATTTGTTTATTTATTAGTGTTGAAGTCCACAACAAATCCCTGAGAGAAGACAATGATATTGAAATTACTCCTTTATTTTATTCAAATCATGCCTTTGACCAAAAATGGTGATTTTTTAGATTTCAAATATATATTCTTATATTGATTATTTCACTTCTGAGGCCTAAACCAAAAATAATAAAATAAGCTCGATGCCAAGTTTATTTTTAGGCCCTATAAAATAAACTACCTACTTACTTATATGCGTAATAACTTATTGAGGGATTATGTCAGAAGAAAAATTGCGACTAGAACTGTCGGATGAAAATGGTAAAAAGACCCTGGTTTACAAGGAAGATGGAGGAAGGTTTGAGGATAGTCAAACACTAAAACTGAAGATAGACACGACATATCGAGTGAAATTGATAATGTGGGTAAAACTTTTTGTAAAGAACACACCAAAAGAGGTACCGCCTAATGTAATGTATGTGGGGAGGTAAGGGACTCCTTCCCATGCACAGTAGCTCTGACAACTGGGAGGTCCCATGCCGGGTCGTCTGTCTGGATCTCTCGCAGATTCGTCCCCTGTTTCGTTTAGTAGTAATGTACTGTATGATCTTGGCCATTATGGTGTATGAGACTATAGACATGAATATCGTGACTTTGGCCCTGTTCTTGTGTTCTCAAAGTTCCAACCTTATTCTATTTTTTGTGGCAATTCCAGGGAGAAGGAATTGAAGAGCGAAGAATTGGCTGTGAACGGAGAGAAAATAACTATGGAAAGGACTGAGGATCAAGAATCAAAAGCAAGTTAATTTTTTTGAATTTACTAAAGTATGAAAATATCCACTATTCCTCGAGGGTTTTGATAAATCCAATGGGATTTGACCTTTGCAAACTTTTTAAATTTTAAAGTAGTCTTAGAAGCATTACTACTTTACTAAACTACTGAGTTTTATCACAATAAACTCTCAACCACAGGGCACGGTCAAAAATAAAACTATATTTTCCATATATCTGCTCTTACATTGCTTTGGCCCACAATAACCTTTATATTCTCTATCAGGTATACGAAGGGGAGATCACCACTGAAGGAATCTCTCCGTCCAAATCTGGAGTGAGGGATGTGATAACGTTTCAGATACCACTGGAACATTCACTACTGGTTAGTGGGTTATCATTTCGGGCCCTACTTACATACGCAAATGAGGCTCTTTCACGGCCCAAACTTGAAAATATATTTTTTCTCCTCATGAATGGACCAAGGCATTCAACTATTTATTTAAGTATTAAGATCAAACTCGCATCTTTCTTCGTACTTTCGTTATACAAATTCAACCCGCCATTACACACTTTTTTTTCGATTAATAACAAATTCTAAAGAATTTTGAAAACTTTTACATATACAAATTTTCATTTTTCATGCACCACTATTTTGCATAAAAAAGTACTAAAATCATGTTTTATTCATTGATTTTACCCTGACAAAGGGTAAATTTCAGGAAAATTTCCGTCTTGATGAACTAAATTTTCACCTCCTTTCTATGGTCAAATTTTTGAGAAAATCTTAGGTAGGGCCAAGGCCCCCTAAGATTTTTCTAGAGGAAAACTAGGGGCCTGGCCCCTAGGGGGCCGTGTAGTCCCATGAAATTCAACCCAACTCGACCTTATTATTAATAACCAACTTCTAAAGAACTAAGCTTTTTCTTTTCCCAATCAGGTGTCCATCCAGTGCAAATACTACCAGCAGTCCAAATACGCGAGTCAGGGACTGACTTTGGGAATGGTCAGAGTCAGCTACAAGATAGAGGACGGAGTGGAGGGGGAGAAAGCGGTAGTGACTCGAGTCCGATGTGTGCAGATAGCACCTAAAGGGAAATAATAGACTTAAAGTTATCATATTAGGTACTGAATCGCATATAATTCTACTGCATTGCATCTAGTCGAATATAATTTTTGTTGTTTTGGTAGGTACTTATGCTTGGTACAGAACTTTAGTTTTACAATAAATGTGTTTGTTTCCAAGTCTTTGATTGATGTTGTTACTTTCTTAATTGCGAAATTTCAAATATTTTTTGGTGCTATTCAAGTATTTACTGGAGTTTTTTTTTCTATGATTTTAATCGTGTTATAATTTCGATGTTTACGATTTTCATGATTTATTCCTTTCTTTTGGATCTTTTTTAATTTTTAATCTTTGTATCATGATTGCTGTGATGACAATGAATATTTATTGTTCTTATATGATTGTGTTGAAGGTCCATAAGGGATGATAATGATATTATAATTATGATATTTATTCTAAATTAGTTGATGTAAACTTTCAAAGGACCATACTTGAATTTTCAGTCTGTAAATAGGAATATCATCATAAGAATATATAACAATAATATTCAATTTTAATTTTGAACATTTGAAATCTTAAATTAGTAATTAGCACAGTAAGAAAATACTAGGCTGGTACTAGTAAATTAATACATTTTAAAGTATTCTTTGTTAATAATTATGAGTAGTAACATTTCTGTTGCAATCACTGATTAGCTGAAAATTAATTTGTTCATTTGGAAAGAGGTATAATGGACTAAATGACTAATAGCTTAATAATAGAATTGAATGAGAAAAATAGAATTTAAGTGCGAATGAACGGATTAGAAAGTAGTATCAAAACTGTTCAAAACTTTATTGTTAACTCAGAAAAAAGGAAAATTCACCTGCGCATGTTCTTTGTGTTAAATTTTATAAAACTTCCGGGCTATTACGATATTGGTAATTAGTATCATTATATTTAATTTCAGTCGAATGTGAAGTGTGAATTTAGTTATAAATCTGAATTAAATGCGAATTAAATGTGAATTAAATTATTAATTATCACTGTTCTCTCTAATTACACACGCCGTTGAACTTTATGAAAAAACCCTTGTGTCGATATACTGATATATCGGAGATTTGCTTCGGTGTAATTTTATACCCAGAATTTAGTTTTGTACTTTGTGCTCATATTGTAATTCATGGTAGGGTTATTTAGTTGGAAGTGAAAAAGTGCGGGAAATTGGTGATTCGTGGGGGGGGGGGATACAAGTGCAAAGGAAGAATATTCATACTGTCAAATTCCCATTTTGTCCCGATCAAGATAAATAAATATTGTAAATTCTGATGGGGTTGGTAGTTTTTCTCCTTCTTTATGAGTTTATGATACGTTGTTCACATACTATTCAAATTTTCTTCCCTATATTGCAATCTATCATCAAATAAGAGAAGACCGGAAAATGGGGGTTCATTGGTTGAACGGGTGTCTGGTAGGTACGCACTACGCACTACGCATACGTTACTTCACGGTTTTTACTAGAATAACCCACCACTTTTACAGCTAACTACTTGGTTTAATAAAGATAATTATGCAAAATATTAATGAGTCTTATTTAACTGCCTGCGCCCGATTGATTGCTATTTAGTCGTGACCTAATCACACTATTATTTCCCTTGTGAATTAGTGACGTTGTAACGTCTCTTGTCCGTGTCCGGGGTACATTAATTGTTTGTGCGTCATCTTTGGGTATCATTAGCGCACACACTGACAGGTTTCTTCAGCTATGGAATTGGTTTGATTGCTCTTCCAGCCGTGCCGTAATTGATCTGGTTTATAGATACCATTGATATTATATATTCGTACATTTTATATAACTCACAGCCCATGCGACACAGCTCCTCATTCTTCTACTTGGAGGTGGTACATACTATCAGGTTGAACACGTGCTCCTTGAAAATATGCGGTGTGATGTCAGCAATTTGCCATTCTAACTCGTGATAATGACGTCACTTTCAACCACTTATTATTCCTCAGCAACGCATTAATCATTATCATACGTCAAGCTTGTGAGCTGAAAATGGTTTAATTTTCCTGCATTGGTTTAGCTGTTAGCGTATATATTCTACTTTGATAGGTAGTTGTGGCTTGTGTTTCAAATTATCTTCAGTCTGATGAAGCTGATTATCGTCTTCTTTTGATGTTGGGCTGTGGTCACTGCTCATAGCTTCTACTTTCCTTGACCACGCTTTTCCGTATACGCTTCAATCTTCTCAGCTTCAGCGGAATTTACTAGTTTAGTAATTTATCTTTTTCCCGTTTTCCAAAACTGATTTTTGTAGTTAACTTCCTAGCGTTTTCTAGCTGCTGCTATGTTTGCAGTCGTTTCCCTCGTCAATAATTCAAGTTTTAAAGTCGTTTTATACCTTATCTTTTCAAAGTTTCAAGTCATTCCTTTCATATCCGTCTAACATGTGACTCTTTCGTCAGCATTCATTAACCACAGGACGCACTGCAACTAACTAATAAAATGGTCGATAACGCGTCTAACTCCAATGGCTAAGTCCACTTAACCCCAATGTCTGAGTCCATCTACATCCAGCTCCCTTCTGACGAGGAACCCGACCCTCCTGCTCCTCTCATCACCACTAAACCCACTGCCCCTCGAACACGCCGGAAAAACAAACGGTCCCATGTCAGTTTCTCAGGGTTAGTCCTGGATAAGAAAAGGGGGAGAAGGCAGTCCGAGCCGGCGGTGAAGAGATATGTACCCCGGAGCAATGATCCGAACTCTCCTATGGCAGCCCAAAGTCCTAATTTTGAGAGAATGACTTCTTTTCCCTTGGGACATTCTGATATGGGAGGTTCTTCAAGTCGATTGATGACCCCGGAGAATCGTTTGATGAGGTCGCCAGAACTGGTTGATACGGTGTTTGAAACCCTTTCACTTGATCCCCTGGCGTTCGCAAACCCTGATGATGCAATGAAGCATGCTGGGGATGATCCTTCCACTCAACCAAAAGAGGCGGCATCGCCGGTCCCTTCTAACCTTAAATCATCAACGGAGTTAGGATCAAAATCGCAGTCAACTGGGGCTGACCCTCACGATAGTTCAGGGGTAGCAGCGCAAGAGAAAACCCCAGTTACCCGTGATGTTGGGGTCGGTGTTCATGACAAAGACGAGGTGGATGGTGGTAGGGCATCCCAAGCAGCCAGGTCTGAGTGTGTGACTCCTGACGAGAAAGAGGAGGAGAGGAAGGACAGGAGGATGCCAAACAGGAGTTCTAGTTTACAGCTTCCTATCAAGAAAAAAGGTACGACGATCAAGGATGAAGTTTACCAATTTGCCCCTCTTAATAAGCAATTAACCTTTTGACTCACTCCACACCACCCCTCTTTGTATTGGTCTGGATGAAAAGTTAAACATTTTCATTTTGTCACATAAACTTGTTCTTACTCTTATTTAGGTAAATGAATGTAGCTTCATGGACCATGGTTCGCCAACCACATGGAATAGAAATAGATTATTACAAACCATGAAGCTACAATTAGATATTAATCGAATAAATCTCACTTCTCATCACAAATTTTATAAGTTGATAAATCTCATCTCAAATATTTTGTTCGAGCATTTGCAATGTCCCCTATTCCAGATAAGAGTGTCCGAACCCGGCCATCTGTGAAGAGCGAAGGACCCCGGAGACCTCGATTCAGTGTTCCGAACATGAGACGCCGGGGTGGTTCTCAAGATGGCTTCCACCTTCCTGACTACTTCCACCACTACCACGAGGTTAGAGTTTGTGTAGTGTGAGAATTTGTGGTGTGACATCATTACCAAGAGGTAGAACTGTCACTGTAGGGTGTGACGAAACTAACATGATCGCTTTCATACTTTTAAACCATGCCCATTACTGCATTGTTCATTGGTCATTCACACTTTTGCATGGCATACCGTGTCGAAAGATCGTGTGGACTGCGGGTGGATTTAATCCGACCGCAGCATTATAGGTAAACAAAAGATTAATAGTTTAGCATACAACTATGCTCAGATCTAGTTCATAGGAAGGATAATTCATAGATGCATTCTGGCGACAGAATGCACATCCGATGTGCATTAAGCTGGTATACTATAGGTTAATTCAGGTTACATCGTTACGTCACAATGTATTAATGAACTGTCTTTTGAGTAGAGGAAATTAGACAGTGTAATATACTGTAAATTTGTAAAGCTAGTAAAGTAGGCTGTTTGATATGAACAAGTTGATATTCTAAACTATGGTTATGACGTCACTAGCTCATTTTTATGCTCAACAATCAATGGACAGTGTAATAAATGGGCAGTGTTTTGTATGAAACTACTGCACAGTGCACACGTTGTCAACCGAGTAGCATGTTCTACGTTAATCATTGCTTCAGTGGGTATAGTAGTGTGCTTATGCGGATTACTCTCCATTTTCACTGCCCTCTTCTCCGATTGTTGAATGTTGCGTGTTGACTTGTATACACTTTACACTATACCTTATGCAAACCTTTGTGATTCAGAATATATGGCCGAAACAGTATCTTGATACAAGTAATAAACAGAGTCGCCATTTTCCAGTAAATTTTGGGCCGAGAAATTTTCCTTGTCGTGTTCATTGAGTTTAAGTTATTGTATCGAATAATTCAGTGCACATAATAAATATGTACAAATCATAAGTTGGCAACGTCCAGAGAATTTCTGATTACAGCTGAGGCTTCATGTATTACTGTGTATTTTCGTATTTACATATTTGCCTTGCCTTGCTAATTATCACCTCTTTGGTAATGTGAACTGAGAAATTGAAGGTCTTTGCTCTTACGTATTTCCTGAAGTATTTTAATATTTTCGTTCATGTATTCTTTTGATCCTATCTTAGTGTTGTGTTTACTTTATTAACTCAGGAGACCTTAAATAGAAATTTAGACTTTCGGTTTGTTCGTTGAATTGTTTAATAAATAATATTAATCGTAAGCTCACGGAAAGTGGAAACTCTATTTTATTTTAAATTCTTCGTAAGACAACGCGATTTGTTTTTTAGCAGTTCTGAGGTCTTTGAAGTCAGACGCTCTTCTCTCTTCAACTCTTTGGACCATGAAATTGTGATACCTCTCATGCCTGATTCTTGGGACTTGGTTTGAAGAATGATGCACAGAAAAGATCACGTAAGTGTGCCACCAATTCGCTAATTCAAGAAAAAAATACAATTCTGAATATCTTAATTATAATTTCGTAAGAGCACGTGAATTATGTTTGTGCTTCCGCACCGAATTAAATTTGAGCTTGCCAAGAAAATATCAAGGAAAACGAATACAAACGGGAGAAAGGAGGTGCCGTTGCTATGGAAACCAATTTTAGTGCACGTGCAGATAATGATCAGTTCTATGCGAGTGCTTTCTAACACGCTTCTACTGTTAAATGCTGTACTGTAGATTTTGGAAATTTGACGTTTTCTTTCAAGATCTCAAGATGGACATAACTTGAATAACGGAGGATATTTCAGATGGATTGTTATCATAAAACTGTGGCAGAGTTCGGTCTATAATCAATGCTTAGTCGGTGATAACAGTAGTAACTGTAATTTTGAAATTGAACGCTTAGAGCAATCTAAGGTTTACAAAAAGTGTACAATTTATTCGAGTTGAATATAGGTGAAGCAGATAACCAAGAATTGATCCTGGCCCGGGTCAATATGAAAAAAATTGTCCAATGTCAGTAATCAGTATGGGAATCAGTTGTCAGATTTAACATCATCCTGCGGAACAAAAACGGAACAAAAGTCACATGATTTAGCACAATTACTGAGACTAATCGTCGAACTATTTTTTCACCCTGCTCCTTCATAAAATTCGTTGCGTATAACTGATCTGATTGCAATTTTTGATGCGGTAAAATTATCCAATCAATTTGAATGGTAGTGTTCAATATTTGCAAACGAGGTGCTGCGTAGCAGCGCCGAGTGAGCTGTGTGTCTGCAGGCCCAACGGGCCTGCTAGTATTTATATAATTATACATAAAACCTCCATCATCTGGCAAAAAATACAAAAAATAAGGGACCATTGTTCTAACCATCCAAATAGATAGACTCTCTCTAATTTCTTACCTTTGCCATGGTTGGAAAAAGTTGAGTTAACACTCAAAATATGAATAATGAATAAGATCATTGATCCCTCTATAAGGCTTTCAGAAAAAGTTAGTAGTGGGGCAATTGGCACCTTATGATAAGTTGACGATGTTTAGTAATATTTGCCTTTTTGGTAAATTGATGACCTAATCCGCATATTTGCTTATCACACGTTTACTCACGCGCACGTGACCTAGTGGCCTATATGCACATATTTTAATAGTTCTGAGGCCTAGGCCTGATATTATTAAGCTGCTACTACCTTATATTGATAATATATGCAGCTGCTGTAATATTATGTTGTGTGACAGGTCCGTAATACAGTCCGTAATACAGTCCGTAATAACGAAATACAGTCGACCCTAAGGAATTTACTGTTTAAGAACTTTGTAAGAAGCCGAAGAAAACTATGATAATACGTTATTATGTTTACTGCAGTGTACACTGTACAATCATTCACTATCGATGAAAAATTCCGAAAATTTTCATCGTATATTCTTCTTCTCAAATCTGGAAGGAATACCTACGATTTACCGCGATTAATAAATGACAATGATGAAGTCTAAGACTTATTATTCTGTTCCTCCCAATAACCGAGCGAAAGACGGCTTTCAACACTTATATCTGCACTCACAGAACTATTTTAAGGACGGTATTCGGTTAAAGTGGACGGTTTATTGTCATCAGTTCACCACTTTAAACCATGGCAATGACGTCATTTCAAGCTTGCCATGTTCAGGGAGTGTTAAACAGGCCAGGGCACGCTTATAACGTACAGATGTGTACTCGTGGCCTTTCTCCATTTGGGTTGTATCATGTATGTTGAATATTATATACAAATCACCGTGCGTTTTCCTGTGTACAGCATAAATATTGCCACAGCGTATTTGAATAATTTGAACTTTTCAGTGCCAGTTTAGAGTCTGATTATACCGTTGAAGCTGATGTTAGGGGTTGGGGTTGTGAATTGATGACAACAAGTTGAATATTTCATTTGTTCGTGGTATAAATTTTTTGGGCTTCTGAAGTGAAACTAAATTAATTATGGACTCCTTGACGGTTAAGCCTGAATTAAAACTTGACAACTTAATACAAGCGTTATAAAGCATAATTTAACTCTTATTTTTTATGCTAATATTTAAAAGTTGACTCATTGATATCATGCTTCTATTCCTTCGTTTTTAATTTTTAAAACCTTTATACCAACCCAACGGTCTATCGGAACTGACACCTTGTAAAATATTCTTGCTTCATCTTGCCTTGAATTTTGTAGTTTGTACTTGAGATTTTGTTGATACTTTGATACTCAAATATACCTAATTTGAATCGTTGCTTAGTTTAATGAATCCGTTATGTGATGGCGTTCCACTGCTGGTATTCTACTGTTATTACAAATTTAAGTTGAAATTTATAAAGAAGTAAAGACCTTAATTCTTTTGCATCGTTATTTTCATATTTTGACTCGATTTTGTTGCTTTGCATAGTAGCCCCAGAGCTTACCGTGTGTTGGTAAAGCTGCGCTTGACATCAGCTCCCTCCATGACGTCATCAACGTACGCGAGGGCAATGCGAGGCAATCACCATGATGTGGAGAGGAGACCTGCCAAACAGCACTAGAGCACTATAGTATCTTACCAACAGATCCATTTGGCATTGATCAACCAGCGGGCGAGTTGACCATCATATTTTACTCGCGCGCTAATTGCTTAATTGGTTGATTTCATGACAAGATCTCAGCATACTCGAGAAAAACTCGGTCTGTTTCATTAAACAAAAACAATCATCAGTTAGGTTTAAAATTATCGATGTTATTATCAATGTATGTTATTATTAATTATATTATGTACGCTATTAATTAGATTAAATTCATTATTCCTTGAATTTTATCCATCAAACTATTCAAGTAGAAGTAGGTTATGCTCACCCATCAGGAATCATCATTATGGTGCCGTTTCATTTCCATCGTCTTATCAATAATTTGAGTCATTAAAACATACCAATAAAAGAATACGTACTTACGTAAATAACTAGGACTTATTATAATAGATGAATTTGTAGATTTTCTTATCCTCTATATTATTTTTGAAATTTTAGTTAACAGTTTTTGAATTGATCAATATATTGTCAATAACAGTTGATAAGCACTTTAATTGTCATTGGAAAGGTTTATTAAATAAGTAAATACCTTTCAATAATGTTAAGAAATGGCACGCCTTGTTACTGGACGGCATTAAATCATCTGTACGTATAAGACAAGCGGGTCAGAAGGAATTTAGCATTATTCAGAAAACTTGGTTCATTGATTTAAAATTCACATGAGTTTTCTGTACATTATAGAATTTGTACCTACAGCAAGCTTAAAACTTGGTGACATGTGTATATTAATAGGCCTATCAGTAGAAAACCTGAAAACAGCTCTTGTAAATTCTTATTTCTTCAATTCATATTATAGGCTGCCGCTTTCATAAGATTTTTGGAGGAAGATCCAGTTCTGTGTCGTACTTTTCCATACTTTTGAGCCCATATTTGTAAAAGAGTCACCTCTATCAGTGATAGAGGTGAATCTCTTCGGAAATCATGATGAATTAAATTTCTAAAAACGATAATTAACGATCTACTGCATTAGGAATAGTGTTATCACTGACACTGTTAATATTTCTTACGTTTGTCAGCGACTAACTGACTCAGGGCTGTTGCCATGGTATCTGGTATTTACACCCTTACGACTACCAACATTACGGCTTACTTTCCGTCGACACAAGCAATTTGCACAATTTGAATTCTTTTTCTGTTCTGTCTCCGCCATACTTGTTTTTAAGTGTTTTACGTTTAGCTTTCAGTCGTTTCTATTTTTGTCGAATATTTGCCGTGCCCGAAAAAGAGCCGGTCAATCGCTCGACGCTCAAACGCCACAATCTCACCATGTACTACTAGAAAAACTTTGCAAACCAACCGAATTAGAAAGTCTTTTAATTTCCAGAACTCCATTAGAGAGAATTAGCTCCAGATTTTTAAAATTACTCTCAAATCAGCTATGGGTGGCGCGCACATTAATTTATATCGCGTTTGAGAATTTGACGTCATTATCATGGTTTTTAGTGGTGAATTAGTGACGTAATTACAGTGGTTGATAATTATAACGTCATCCCGTCTATATAATATTCAATGAGAGCTGAAACCATTTTGTGGAGGAAGGTATTAGTAATATATACCCTGGTTACCATGGCAACGTCTTCCAAGACTCACTTTAGTTGTATGTTAGTTATATTGCCTTCTGGAGTTGTGAATCTTTGTCCGGCCCATGATATATATTGTACATTTGCTATCTTCTCCCGCTGTACATTCGCATACTAAATCGGATACGTACATTAGAGCATACGAATTTAAGTATAGTTGAGTAACTATATTTTTGTATAGTTGGTCAGCAAAACTCTTGCTGCTGAATCGTTTTCTGCCCATATATTTCTGACATATTTTTCGTTTCCGTCCACTTCCACGTACTAATATGTCGCACCGTCCCCGTGTACTGGACCCTATTCCAGCTCCTTCTGCTGCACCAGACTTTCTGCACCCCATCAGAGTTGCGTATGGTGGCTACACTAGTTCAGAACATAAGGACGTAGAGACTGCTGGTTACAAAAGCTCAGATAATAAGGGGAATAGTTCAGATAATAAGGGGAATAGTTCAGATAATAAAGAAGTAGAGACTGGTGGAGTTGAGACTGGGGGAGTAGGGTATCTGAGTGAAGCAAAGAACATGTGGGCACGCAGAATCAGGGGAGGAGGAAACAGGAACAGAGTCCACCAAACTCTTCAGGTGTGCTTTTCCACCGTTCGAACTTGAGAGTGGGGACTCCCATCTCCCAAGTAGGAGCTGTACTCTTCAGTGAATAACATTAATATAGCTTACCCAGGCCGTAGCTTGTTATGTTCTTGTCTTGAAATAATGGTAAGTCATTACGTACTTCACCTGCTAAAGAACGTGCACTCATCATACATTTAGCCGTCGAGACAAACATCATAATGAGTGCTCTTGATGGTAAATCCTTGACGTTTGTTAGCCCAGGTTAGCCGCCAATGCTTTCAGTGTGGGCTGTAGAGTGTGTAAGTGTGTAGAAGGCAATGCGCATGCACGTTACGGAAATTGTGTCCAGGGGACAGTGGTTTGGATTACAGTGTACAGGCTCGCTATCCACTGTGTAGTGTGTGTGTATGTGTGTACCTATGTATGTGTATGTGTATGAAGGGCTCGTATCAGCTGCACTGTATTTCACCAGATTGTGTTTTGAAATCTGAGGATGATTCTATAATTTCCACCCGTGTGCCATTTGTTCGTACGTGGCACTGATTTAACAGCATAATCACGTACGTATACGGCGCTGCGTGGCTGGAGATTTCAGAGTAATTCTCATGATGTATTGATGTCACGACACCAGTGCAACTGGAAAGGTGGAACAATGGTTTGGATTACAGTGTAGGTACTTAGGTACCGGCGTGCTATCCAAGTATCCACTGCTATTGACTTTTTTAACAGTAAAATTAAAATTTCAAAACAATTTTCAGCCTCAGATTCTTTAGAATCTACGTTTTTCCTATCTTATAACCCCTACCCTCCCCCAGAGACCAGCCAAGACGTGGATAGAGGAGCATATCAAGAGCAGGCAATGCTGCGTGTTTGTGCGGACACCCCCCAACCAGGAGTCTACTGATCCGATGTAAGTAGTTTGGCATTGCTCCAACAAGCTATGTAGTCTCTGGTCCTGAGAAACTGGCAATTACTGTTTGTTCGTAGACTAGTTTTCTCCGTAATGAATTTATGCGGTGCTCTTGGCCTTATTTCAGTATTTACACTACATCAATGGATCGACCATCATTTGAAGAACAAGGTAACTGTTCACTACCCCTGCAGTTGTGGATGTGGCTATGTCAAGTCAGCTCATCCACCCAACACTTCTGAGGATAACAGCAAGAAATGGGACTACCGGCAACACACCAAGCTCATTGACACCAACGCTTTTGGCAGGCTCAACTTTGTGGATGAAGATGGCAACCAACAGCCCCAGTTTTGAAATATTATGGTGACGAAGATTCTTGCTAAGAATCTTAATTGATTGATTGAAAACCCCCCGCAGTATGAGTGCCCGGAATTTAGTGATTTCTTAATTTGTGAACTTTTCTTGCATAAAAATAATTCGAAATTGAATTAGGTTTCTGTTTATTTACAAAGACATGATTGAATCTATCTGCAGTTTGTCAAAGTGTCTGTTGACTACGAAGAGCCTGACAAGATGAAGAACATAATCAAGCTGTTCGAAAGCAGGTGGTGTCAAACTAATTAGTAATTGTTAAGCTTTTAGAATAAACTTAATTTGTTTTCAGAACGAACTTACCAAAACTGAATATTATTCGCCACCATTAATCTTCCCTTCTAAAATCTGGTGCTGGCGTCACAATCTGTTACCCTTTCTTTAACTCAAATAAAAGCTAAACACATCATTCGTTAGGTGGTGTCTACCAGCTCCCAACCTGCTCATCTCTGTAACGGGCGGCGCTAAAGACTTCCAAGTTGCTCCTGAGCTTCTGTCAGAGTTCAAACGAGGGCTGATAAAAGCTGCTAAAAGTACCAATGCTTGGGTTGTCACAGGAGGAACCAGTACGGTTAGTGAGTGGGTTAACAAGTATGTGGCTGTGTGACGTCATCAAATGTTGTTGGTTATCAACAAGACACGAAATTGACATCAAACATGCAATGCACGCGCACTTGATATTTTTTCACAGTTTATGCGGTTTTTGTCTTATAGATTTATAGAGCGTGATTTTTTGAATGATTTCAAACACAAGGAAATAAATTCTTCAAGATGATACACTGCGGACGATAAACCCTTTAATAATTATTTACTTATTTTTTCATAGCGGCAGACAGCAATAATTTGTAGACTATTTCGTTATTTCAAGGTCAAAACTCGGACATCAAGTAGCTTCGAATGAGATCGTTTCAAATTTCATTTCGTACCATTTGGGACGAGTTCAAACACAATGAAATAAATTTCCTTACTTATCAAGTTATTTTAGACAGTATGTGCGAATTTACTCTTGAATTTTATTATGAGCATATCATAATAAAAATATTTGAAAAGTAGACTTTAACAAGTCTACCAACAGGCAGTGTGAGGACACTAAATCCCCTTTCTCAGGGTGTAATGAAGTTGGTGGGAGAAGCAGTGAGGGGACACTCTGCGAGCAACGTGACCACTATCGGCATTGCTTCCTGGGGGATTATCAAGAACAAGCAGAACTTGGTCAGACAGAACCGGCGCAAGGACCCTGTGAGTTTGGGAGGTTTTCTTGATTATTTGATTGGAATTTGAGCAGAAAATGTTGAGAGCTATGAAAAATTGAAAAGTGTCACCATCGTTTGACGATTTATTTGTTTACAGTTATTTATCATCTTGAACTCTTACAGGGTAAACAGACGTTGGTGTTTGACTATCCCACCAAGGCTGATCCTGAGTCAAATGAGGCCTATATGGATCCTAACCACTCTCACTTTCTCTTGGTTGACAACGGTACTTGAGTACTTGCTTCATCAATTTGACACTGAAATAGTGGCATTATTCTCACTTTTTCAGTCGCCTTCTTAGCTAAGTAAGTTACTGACTACCGAGGTACCTAAGACAGACAGTTTGCTATGATAGATTCATCGTTTCCGCCTTACAGGAACGCAGAAGAAGTTTGGAGTAGAGATCTCAATGCGGGGTGCGTTGGAAGCAGCGGTCTGCCACCACTTCCAAGACAGTTACGACACCCAGGCTGCTGACAAGTGCGCTCTTCCTATGATCTGTATACTGGTGGAGGGGGGCCCTAATTCCATTGCTACTTGTCTAGCTGCCATCAGGAACGGTGAGAAAACGATCGAATTTATAAGCTTGGCAAAATATTCTCAGACCGGTAGTTTATGGTCTGACAGGTGTGGTCCTCAAAATTTCCTCTGTGAGATTGTGAGAGGTAAGAGTTCCTGGAGGAAGTTAGCCTTTGTTTTTACCTTTACAGTAAATCCTCCCCCAGGGAACCCTGTGCTAGTCCTCAAGGGGTCAGGTCGGAGTGCTGACATCATCTGTCAAGCCTACGCTATGTCTAACTGTGTAGTGACGTATGAAGGTCACGTGGAGACCATGCAGCGGATGCTTCCTGACGAGTACAAGGTTAGTTCATTCATTGTTTCAGTGGCTAGCGAATGCTAGGTCGCTGGGATAGTTTTATAATTGTTGTAATATTAAGTGATCAGAACTGAAGCTTCATGCCTCTATGAAGGTATTTTAGCTTTTTGCTTTTTTGGAAAGAAGGAATTCAGGCTTGCTATTATTATTGAAGGGCCCATGTGTAGCACTTTTCCAGCCAGTCTAAATTCAATTCCTTCTAAGCGTTTCGGGACACTGACACTTTACTCCAGGACGAGGTTATGATGGAGATAAACAAGCACTTCATGCCCCTGAAGGATGAGGTGAAGCAGGGA